>CABHPQ010154121.1:72483-82878 GCA_902168405.1 Peromyscus aztecus | reverse complement strand
GAAAGAAAGAAAGAAAGAAAGAAAGAAAGAAAGAAAGAAAGAAAGAAAGAAAGAAAGAAAGAAAGAAGAAAGCCTACTTACACAGAAGTTTTTAAAGCTCTACAAGCAACCCTGGCCCTTACATTGATTTAAGAATACAGACAATGGGTTTTGTTAGGGCCAATACTGGGTACTGAGAATGTAGTGGTATATTATGTTCATTGCTTGTTTTGGGGACAGGGAGAGAGTTGGATTTGTATTTTGCTAATTTTGGCAGACTAGTGAGTGCTGAACCAGAGTTTTAAGCCAGTAATAGGAACATAGAAGGAAGAGTTTGTTTCATTTCACGATTTTTAAGTTATAAATAATGAAAAACAAATCTGTATTCTCAGTCAGATACCCCATCTACTTCCCCCATTCACATAAGCAGCATAGAGATCATGAGATGGAGATTTGTGTCTTGATGGCAGCCTGTTACTCCTCTGTAGAAAAAACCTATTGTAATTACAGTTGTGAGGTTCCATTTCTGCAAGAGGCACATGACCATTTAGATATCACGAATTCCTCAGTCATTCTCTGCCCAGTCAGCTGAGTCTAGGAAATATGAAATACCTTTATACCATCTCTGTTGAACTCCATCTCCCTGCTCTGCAGTCCAGGGACATACATCTCTGAGACACATGTAAGCCTAAGGGAAGACTATACTCTTGCTGTAAGGTATTAATAATAATCTAAAACCCCTGAATTAGGGTGATGGTTAATGAGCATCTTCAAGACCTTGAAAATAGACAGTCAAGAAAACCAAGAACTGACACCTAATAAGTGAGAAGGCCAGGACTTGAGTCTGACCTACTGACCCAAAATCTCTCCATTCTTGATATGGTGGTTGAAATGCATCAATAACAAAATAAGCTTCTAACCAAAGGCTACTGTGGGTTCCCAGTAATCACAAGCAGAGCAGATTTGTCAACATAAAGACAGACTTAGAAAGGATGTGAAAACAGAGAAAGATCACTCTCCTTTCTTTGGTGATGAGACTACATTTCTTACCCAACTAGAAGATAGATAATAGTTTCCAGAGATCTCAGTAGAGATTCTCACAGATCTTCATGGTAACTCCATGATAAACTAGTCTCTTAGAAAAGTCTGAGCTTTCTTCCTCCAGTCATTAACATCTCCAATTCCCCCTGTTTTTCTCTTAAGTTCTAGGACCTTGGCATCAACATCTCCTCTTTCTTGTCCTGTAAATTATCTTCCTCTAGCCCTAATAGTGCCCAGGTCCTTAATGTAGCATATAAGCAGCTTCAAAACAGTTACAGTGCATTTTTATTTATTCTTTACTGCAGGCCTACAATGTTGGCAGAGACAACAACATCTGAACTGCATCTCAGTGAGTCTTGGAGATGGCTGGTGTACTCTTATAAGAAATCCAAGTCAAATGTTGGTGACTGTCAGAGCTCCTATTTAAACACAGTTACTTTTTCCAAATCCACTCTCTTGCACAGCTTTTCTTCGGAAAGTCCATTTCATTTATCACATACAAATTAGTTTGATCTCCAGACTATGTCCTTCCTGATAATCTCACACTTGTGCATTTGTTTTCTGCTTTCCTTGGAGATGACAGTGAGGCCTACCTGAGCCAGGCCCCGCTGCTCCATGATTGACACTCAGAAAGAAAAGAGTCCTCAAGATGGGTGTGCATTGCTGTTGTAACATGCCAAATATAACTCTTTTTTTTTCCATCTGCCTCTAAGTTTCCCATAATATTTTTTTATTCTTCTATGGCCCCTTCTATTCTGGAGGCAATATGGTTGTCTTTGATCTTTGGAGGAATTACCCACACAGGTGACTTTTATGGAAAAATTGGTCAGCCACCTTAGTATGCTCAATGGCTCATGTTTAGAAACATTTCTAAACAGCCTGGAAAAGGATACCTGTCACCATGGCTGCAAACTCTCAGGAGGTTCTCTGTACCACTCGGGGGAGACTACTAAGTTCTTCACTGCTAACTCCACTCTGGGAGGTTCCTCCTTATGGCGTTGATCAGCCTAAAGATATTTATCCAGTTTAAGACATTAAGAAACATACTCTTTAGTATGCATGCAGGTCTTTCTTAGACCTTTGACAAATTAAAAGTCAAGATTCTCTTCCTTTGTCTCTCTGTTCCCTAATAATCCTAACTTATTCAAAGGAGTTGGAGGAGTTGAGTGGGTGAAGCTTAACTCCAAGGCCCAGAGGTGGAAGGTGGGGAAAGAAAAGCTTTCAAGGTGAAAGTGAAATGTACAATGTGGTGGGGGAGGGAGAGAAAGAGTATGGATTTTCTTCTGATTTATTTCTCTGTTCTTCCTCTTGTTTTATGATTTCCTGATTTATGTGTCTATATCACAGAACAACTTAGCTGCAAGACTGTCTCAAACTGAGTAATTATTGCTAAATTGCTTATTTCTCATCAAACAAAAATAAATGAATGCCACAGCCAGCATTCATTCTATTTGAATCCTTTTAATGATTTGATCATCTAAATAGGGGACCTTAAGCTTAACAAGTTGTCATTCCATCCTTATAACAAGAAAAAAAAAGGCAGACTGTCAGTAAACAAATTTTCTTGGTCTCATTATAGAAGTGAAGTTGCAGGCCAAATTCTGACCTGAACATTTGGTGAGACAGTTTTATCCAGAGAGATAGAGTTGATCTTACCTAGAGCCACAGACACTGGAGCCATAAGTGGGAATAGTAAACTGTAATGTTGACGAATTGCTGCAGGCAGAGCACAGACCAACTTGAAAGTGAGAAAACCCTGAGGGTTATGATGTAGCAGGAGCTGACACACTTTCTTGAGGTTTGCATACAGAAACCCCACAAGATTCTCATGATAAAGATTCAGGAACCATCTTTATTCTGGCAGGAGGAAGGATTAATCATTTTGAAATATAGCCAGCTTGTTCCTCATCGCAAAGGCCTGCATTTTATTTCACAGAAAGCAGTATTGCCAGAGCCTTATCTCAGCTCAGAGAGAGAGACTTCTCTACCCATCACCTGAATCCTCCCCATCTCCACAAAGGAGGAAGGAGAGTCAGCAAGGGTCAGGACTTTAAATAAACTCATGAGGGATTTTGCGGGCATGAGAGAAAGTAGATGACTGGAAGAAAATAATTCTACTTCTGGAGAAACACATATGACGGTCCCAGACCCAAGACATGGGCCAAGTAAAAGACCAAAATCTAACAGGAAGATAATAGAGCATCTCTCATCCATATCATCTGTGTGTGTGCGCGTGTGCGTGCGTGCGTGTGTGTGTGTGTGTGTGTGTGTGTGTGTGTGATGTATTCATGTGTATACATTTGTGCCTGTGGATGTGCATGCACTCTTGTGCATAAGCATTTGGAGGCCAGGTGTTGATGTCAGGTGTCTTTATCAGTTACTCCCCATTTTATTGTTTTGAGACAGGGGATCTCTCACCAAACCTGGACTTGAACAAGTTGAGTAGATTAGCTGGCCTGTGAGCACCAGATATTCAACTGTCTCTACCTTGTCAATACTGGAATGACATATGTGCACTGCTATATCTGATGTTTTATGTGGTTTCTGGGGATTCAAACTCATCTTCATATTCAAACAACAAGCACCTTACTAAATGAGCCATCTCCTCACTGTCACTATCAATTCACATTTTAAAACCTTATTAGTATATACCCATTGTACAAAGTGATAGATTTCATAAAGATATTTTCCAAGCATATCTTATACTTTGATCATAATCATTCATTTTTACCTCTCCTTTCATCCTTTCTTAGTGTCCTTCCTTTCCCCAGATAGCCTCTCTTCTTCATTGCATCTATAATGGAAACAGCATGACACTTTGCTTTCTGTGTATAGCTTATTTCACTTAACATGACGATTTCAAGTTCCATCTGTACTCATAATGTCATGAAAATGGCATAATTTCAAAGCAACATCATGCTGACACACACAGATGTGTAGAGAAATGGAATCAAATAGGAAGCCCAGAAGATAAACTCACACTGCTATAGCCACCTGAGTTTTGACAAATGTGCCAAAAACATACATTAGAGAACAGACAGCCTTCTCAACAAATGATACTAAGAAAACAGATATCCACATGCAGAAGAATGAAAGTAGACTCTTATATCCTACATTCTACATATATATGTATATAATATATATTATACATATATAATCCAAGTCTTCCCAGGTCCACCCCCACCCTCCCTTGTGACCTCCCCAAAGAAAAGAAGAAGAAGAAAAAAATACCAAGTCAAATTTGTATTGCCCATATACTCAATGGAGCATGGTCAAACTCCTAGTGGCCAGTCCCTTAAAGAAAATTGAGTCCTTCCCCACCACCACCCCGCCATAAGGCATCAACTGTGAAGAGCTACACTTCAGGATCCCTATCACAAAGGTGATCTTCAATGGCTTCCTGTTTAGACTGGGTTTTTTTTGGGGGGGTGGGAGGTTGTCATAGAAGCCTTCTATGTCTCTCATTCTCAATTGTGAGTCTGCAGTCATCAATACCACTGCAAAGGAAACTTCTTTGTCCTTTACAGTCAGCAGCAGCGTGGATCATGATCATGGACTTCCACATGGTTTCTGGTGGCAGTACAGACCACAGACATCAGTGCAGCCCTTGCCCTCAGCATGGACCGCAGACACCATCATGGCTCTCCACGACAGCACAGGCACAGATCATAGATATCCACATGGGGCCAGGCTGCAGCAGAACCACGGACACCAACATGGCGTCAGATGAAAGCACAAGCCACACACACACATCAACATGGCCTCCAGCAGCATCATGGACCATGGACATCCACATGGCCTTTGGTGCTAACACAGGCCACAGACACCTTAATGTAAGACCTGAAACTTTGAAAGTGCTAGAAGAAAGCAGAGAAACCACTATAAAGATGTAAGCATAGGGGAGGACTTAAAAGGATTTCCATTACCTCAGAAAATAATAGCAAGACTTGACAAATGAAATTAATAAGCTCCATAGAGTGAAAAGACAGCCTACAGAATGGAGGGGAACTTTTTGTCAAGTATACAGCCAACAGGGGATTAATAAGTGGAGTATAAAGATTTCCCTCCATTCTTTACATGTCAGCAGGTTCATGAATCATCACTACAGATCTCAGCAGAGAGGACCACAGGATACAGACACTCTGAGGAAGAGTGCTTAGGGAACCCAAAGTTAAGAGGGGAGGAATGACAGGAATACCAGGGCAACATGCAGCCTCTGTCAGATCCTAGCCAGGATAACCTAAATCTTCACATCAAAGGCCTGTTTCCACCATTCCAAGTCATCTAAAACAAAATGTATGCCTGTTGACCAAAAATCACAAGGCATGATGAAAAAAAGAAGATAAAAAAAAATCATCAGCCTGGATCCAGTTATCTCAGATATCAGAATTACCAGCCTGGTCTTTCTAGTCACCATGGAAATTAAAGCTGTGTTTCAAAGGATCTAAAGGAATAAATTGATGACATAATAAAAATTGAAGGATATCTTGATCCCTCATGTTTCCACCTCCATCCCTTCCCTTCTACCCCCCTCCCAGTTTACCCAGGAGATCTTAACCATTTCCCTTTGCTGGGGCAATCCATACACATCCCTCTTAGGGTCCTCCTCTTTACCTAACTTCTCCGGGATTGTGGATTGTAGTCTGGTTATCCTTTGCTTTGCGTCTAATATCCACTTATGAGTGAATATATACCAGTGTTTGTCTTTCTGAGTCTGGGTTACCTCACTCAGGATGATTTTTTTCTAGTTCCATCTATTTGCCTACAAATTTCATGATGTCATTGTTTTTGTTTGTTTGTTTGTTTGTTTGTTTTTACCAGTGAGTAATACTCCATTGTATAAATGTACCACATTTTCTTTATTCATTCTTCCTTCCGTTGAAGGGCATCTAGGTTGTTTCCAGGTTCTGCTATTACAAAAATGCTGCTATGAACATAGTTGAACAAGTGTCCTTGTGGTATGGTTGAGCATCTTTTGGGTATATACCCAAGAGTGGTATTGCTGGATTTCAAGTTGGGGGAGGAACAGGGAGGGAGAGGAATGAAAGAGATACCTTGATAGAGGGAGCCATTATAGGGTTATGGAGAAACTTGGAGCTAGGGAAATTCCCAGAAACCCACAAAAATGACCCCAGCTAAGACTCCTAGCAATGGTGGAGAGAGTGCCTAAACTAGCCTTCCCCTGTAGTCAGATGGGTGACTACCCTAATTGTCATCATAGGACCTACATGCAGTGACTGATGGAAGCAGATGCAGAGACTCACAGCCAAGCATTTGGCCAAGCTCCTGGAGTACAGTTAAAGAGGGAGAAGGGATTATAAGAGCAAGGGGGGGTCAAGATCATAATGGGAAAAACCACAGAAACCATTGACCCAAACTAGTGGGAGCTTACAGACTCTGGGTTAACAGCTGGGGAGTCTGCAGGGGACTGAACTAGGCCCTCTGAATGTGGGTGACAGTTGTGTGGCTTGATCTGTTTGTGGGGGTCCCTGGCAATGGGACCAGGACTTATCCCAGATACATGGACTGGCTTTTTAGAGCCCATTCCCTATGGTGGGATGCCTTGCTCAGTCTTGATGAAGGGGGGAGGGGCTTGATCCTGTCCCAACTTGGTATTCCAGCCTGTGTTGACTATCCAAGGGAGGCCTTACCTGCTATGAGGAGGGGCCAGGGCAGAAGAAAAAAAGGGAGGGGGACTATGGTTGGTTTGTCAAATAAAAAAAAACTTTAAAAAAAAGGTAAAACAACAACAACAACAAAACTGATGAGTAATCTGAGAGACAGAAAGCCTAAGAAAGGAAAAATGAAGAAATTCTAGAAATGAAAGATAACAAAATGAAAAATTACTTCCACAGCCTCATTGTCAGACCCAACATAGACAAGGAAGGAGTCAATGAGCTGTAAAGTTTCTCAGTAGGAACTTCCCAAACTGAATTATAAAAAGAAAAATCATACCTAAGAATTAAGGGACAGAAGTAGAAGGCATAGACAGAACAAAAGGAATAGACAAGCAAGAGAATGGAAATAATGGACATCAAGCTCCAATCTTGGACTCTCAGAGAACACCAAGCAGTATAAGTGTCACCATCACAAAAGCAAAAACAAACAGTTGGAAATCCTCCTGCATACCCTATGACCCCAGTGCCCAGAACAAACAACCAAGAGGAAATCTTCAATGAAGCCGTAGGGAGCAAATTGCCTTCCTGATGGAGAACAAAGGAAGCATTAACACTGACTTCTGGTCAGACACCACATATGTGGGAAGAGAAGAGAGAGAATAAAACACGTGGAGATATTTGAAGTTCTTAAAGAAAAATCTACCCACATAGAATTCTGTAAAGAGCAAAGTTATTCTTCAAACGTGAAAAGGAAATACTTTCTCAGCCAAAAAAAAGCCAAACAAAATAAACAAAGTCCCTAAAGGAATTCGTTTGCCGATAGAGCTGTCACTCGAGAAATGTTAACTTAGCTTATTATTCATGAAGAGGGAAATAACATAGGTCAGAAGTCTGCATAAACAAACGAAAAGAAAAATATAAAATAGGGAAGGAAGAAATGGACATAAATAAAATCTTTCTTTTCTTTTCTTTTCTTTTTTTATTTATAATCAACCCCAAATATAACTGTTTCTTCGAAACAATGATAGTATCAATGTGCTAGATGAGTGAAAGGAATTACAGCAGTATCAAAAGGAACAGAAAGGAAGAACCATTCTAAGATCTAAACCTGTGGATCAGTGTGGTGTGTCTTGAAAACGGACTGAAATTAGTCTAAAATACATATTGTAAATTCTAGGTAAGGAGATTTTTAAAGAAAATTGTTATGTTAAGGAAATTGAAACATTTTCGGTACATAAGATGTTCACAACCTCAAACACAAAGATGAGTTAAAAGTAAATATAATGAACAGAAAACAGTTATAGGAATTATACCTTACCCAAACATATCACCAATTAAAAGACATATTGGCAGTATGGTTTAAAAAAAAATAGGACTGATCATGGGCTTAGTGGCAAACTTCTTTAATCCTAGCATTCAGGAGGCTGAGGCTGGGAGAGCTCTGTAAGGCTGAGGCCAGCCTGGTCTACATAGCAAACTTCAGGCTTGCCAGGGATACATAGTGAAACCCTGTTTAAAAAGAAAAGTAGGACTCACAGGTCCTTTATAGATTCTATCTGAAAAGAAATCTACTCAGACAGTTTAGACATAATGAAATGGAAAAAGATGTACCATGATAACATTAGTTCAAAAGAAGTTGCTCCAACCATATAAATTTCAGATAAGCTGTATTTATAACCAGAAAGATAAATAAGATAAAGTAGACTATTATATAACGATGAGGTGTGAAGATACAATTCTGTGTTGAGAAAAACATGTTATTTCTGTAAGAAAATGTAAATGTTCATGTATTTAACAAAAAAAAGCATCAAAACAGACTAGGCAAAAACTGAACTGGAAAGACAGAGACACATCGATCAGAGTGGAGCCCTGCAATACCCTCTGTCAGTAATTCAGAGATTTAATAGACAAAATGTCAGTAGGAATGGAGAGGAAGTGAACAGAGCTATCAATCACTTTACCTAATTGACATTTACAGACTAATCCACCTAACAATGGTGAAATAAACATCCTTCTCAAGTCCAACTGAAATTCATCAAGATGAGCATTCTGAGTCAAAAGCTACACATTAGAAAAATGTAAGACTAGAAACCACGTATGTGCTCTCAGATCACAATGAAATTAAATCAGAAAACAGTAGAGGAGGATGACTGAAAACTTCTAAAGCATTTTGGAAGTTCCCAATAATCCATGGGTCAAAGAAGATGTCTGGGGGGAAAAAAGTTGTTTTGAGACAAGGTCTCACTATTTATCCCAAGTTGTCTTCAAATTCTCAATCTTTCTGCCCAGAGCACTCACTTGCTGGAGTTACAGTAGTACATCACCACACCCAACCGAGGACATTTTTAAAAATTTATTGTGAACTGAATGACAATGAAACCACAACTTATCAAAAGCAGGGGGATGCAGGGAAAGTGGTACTTGAAATGAAACTGAGTGCCTTGAACTCATAATATGGAAAGAAGAAATATCTGTCATCAATAACCTAATCCTTGTCTTTGAAAATACGAGCAAATTAAGCTTTAATTAAACAGAAGAAAAAGAAATATTAGAGTATAAATCAACAAAATTAAAATAAGCAAAACAGTAATGAAAATCAACAAAGCCTAAGGCAATTCTTTGAGAATATCAATAGAATTGATATACATCTTGGCAGCCTGACCAAAAAGAAGAAACTAAAGAAGAAGAAAAATTAGCCGGTCCATAAATGGTAGACGGGTCAAACTGCTAACTTCTTTATGGCCTTGATAGACTGTGATAGGCTATGAAGAACCCCATGCCTAGAAATTTGGTAACTTAGATGAAACAGGTCAGTTCCTTGGAATACTTAAAATGTCACAACTAATCCTAGAATAAATACATAATTCACATAGCCTTTTGCATATTAATAGTGAATGAATGATATTTAATCTTTAAGAAATTATAGTACTAGAAGGGTTGGATGACTCAGTGGTTAAAAGCACTTTTTGTTCTTGCAAAGAACCTGTTTTTTTTTTTCCTCCTAGCACTTACACAGTAGTTACTCAGTCACCTGTTACTCAAGTTCCAAAGGATGCAACACCCTCTTCTGACCTCCATGAGCACTAGGCAGGCACATGGCATTCACACATATATGCAGGCAAAAACACTCATGTACTTAAAATAAATCCAAAGGAAGAAAAAAGAAATCATGGTACCAGTCCCAGATACTTCCACAGATAAAGTTCTACTAAACTACTAATGAAAAAAAAACCCCAAAAACCACTTCTTTATACTCTGTTATGGAAGGTAAAAGTAGTGAGAATTCTTTCTAAGGAATTCTGTGGTCAACAGTGCAATATTAACCAAGCCAAAACAGACATTTTTTTAAATGAAAGACCAAAGCCTGTTAGGGATATTAATCAAAATATTCAATAAAATTTAAGTATATCAGAGAGAGAGAGAGAGAGAGAGAGAGAGAGAGAGAGAGAGAGAGGGAGAGGGAGAGGGAGAGGGAGAGGGAGAGGGAGAAACTTACATATGTATTAAAAATATATGTCACAAGCATTTATTCTGGGCATTCAAGGTCAGTTCATGGTTTGAAAATTAGCCAATATAATCCATCAAATCATTACCTAAAGAGGAAACCAGCCAGGCCTAGCAGCTCCTATCTCTAATCTCAGCACTCAGGAAGCAGAGAGAGAGGAATCTGGAGACCCAGGCCAACCTGGTCTACACAGTTACAACCCACTTCAAAAAAAAAAAAAAGAGAAAGAAAGAAAGAAAGAAAGAAAGAAAG
>CABHPQ010154121.1:59576-72383 GCA_902168405.1 Peromyscus aztecus | reverse complement strand
GAAAGAAAGAAAGAAAGAAAGAAAGAAAGAAAGAAAGAAAGAAAGAAAGAAAGAAAGAAAGAAAGAAAGAAAGAAAGAAAAAGAAAGAAAGGAAGGAAGGAAGGAAGGAAGGAAGGAAGGAAGGAAGGAAGGAAGGAAGGAAGGAAGGAAAAGAAAGGAAAGAAAAGAAAGGAAAGAAAAAAGAAAAAGCTGCTGCTATAGAAAAGTAAAACCTCAGGGTGGAAGCATGGTCCTGAATTATCAGTACTTGGAAGGAGGAAGCAAGAGGATCAGAAGTTCAATATCAGCCTCTGCTGTACTAGTTGAGGGGCAGTCTAGGGTGTATGAGACCCTCTCACAGGAAACAGAGAGATGAAGAAAAGAAAACTCATGATCATATCAACTGATGCAGGAGAATCCTTTAACTAAACCAACATCATTATTCAAATTTTCACCAAGTTAGAATAAAAAGAACTTTCTTAACACTATTTTTAAAAAATATAAAGCCCTCATTAAAAAAAATGGGGGGGCTTTTTGGAGCCCACTACCTATGATGGGACACCTCATGCAGCCTTGAGGCAGGGGGAAGGACTTGGACTTCCCTCTACTGGATGTGCCTCCCCATTGGAGGCCTTGCCTTCTTGTTGGGGAGAGTAGGGGGGTGGGTTGGGGGGGAGGCTGGGGGGGAGCAGGAGGAGGGAAGAGGAGGATCTTTGATTGGTGTGTAAAATGAATGAAAAAAATTTCTTAATAAAAAAATAAAATTATCCCTCAGTAGTAATACACACACACACACACACACACAGAGCCTTTGCCTGGCATCATATTCAATGTTGAGAAATAGGCTGTGTCCCTTCTATGATCATGGAAGCAGCATGCTTCTGAAAGGCCTGGATGGTGAAGTGAGACAAGGAAAAAAGCAGGGATATATATGGGCAGGCTGTAGCTTTGTTCCTGATTGACAGGACTGTTTATTTAGCACACCCTCAAGGAGTTTCTAAACCCAGCGAGCAAATATGGTGACAGCACAGAATATAAGACCAAGACACAAAGCCAGATGCCTCTGACACACTAACAATAAGAAGGTAGAAATGGAAGTAAAAATTGTAAAAAAAAAAATATCAAAATAATAAAATAGGACTTCAAAATGTTTAGGATGAATTCTTTTATAGAAAACACTGGTACATAAGTTGCATTAATGTTGATATTTATACCAGCCTAGGTTACCTAGTGAGAATGTGTCTTGAAACAGCAAATAAATAAATGCATACTGCTATAAAAAAATCAGTATATATAAAACTGAGAAGAAATCCAAGTTGACTTAACAGGATGATGGGTGTTCTCTGTCTTTTGGTTTAAAGACTCATTATTAAGAAGTCAAAGCAAATTGCACAGTAATTAGGTGTTTGGTTATTCAATACTGACTAGTTGGCAAGAAAAATATTTTTTTATGAGGAGACTCGTAACTTTTATTTAGTCTAAATTCTAAATGTCTGTAAATGAAAGGCTACTTCTTAAAACCTTGGAAGCGACAAATGGGGCTAAGAGTGTCGAAACACCTACAGACAGCAAATCATGACATCAAGATTGCATGAAGAATTTATAAAAATCAAGTTTAAAAAGAGAAAGTGTCATAAAAGAAAATTTGTCACAGTGGAAATATGAATGGCCAAGAGACAGTGTAGAAATAAATGCTCAGGAAAATAGCTAATTAAAAAATGTATTGAAGTCTATTCATACCCACAAAAGCAATAAAAATAAAAAAATCTAACAATATTGAGCTAAATATAGTGATTAAAAAACCTCTTCCATCGATCAACCAGGAGCGTTGGCAAAGAACATGAGGTCAGTAAATTCACTGCCTTTTAATTTTTAAAATGGTCTTGTAAATTGGTGATGATTCACAGAATTAATGCATTTTTTAACAAAATATGCATGGCATTTTTCATAAATTCTGCTTCACAATACTAAGCATGAATATTTTCTGTATGTATCAAACAGCAGAGCAAAGAAATAAGTAAAAACATCAACCTTTTACTTTAAAAGCAGTAGATCTGAGTTTTTGAGTGAACATAGCCAAAGTTGCCTACATTATAATAGCAACTATCTTTCTAACACATTTAAGCTGTCTACTAACTTGACAAATGTAAGAGACTAAAAATATGCCACATATTTTTATATTTTATATTTTTAATTGGTAATATTTCTGCCTAAAGTGAAATGTTCCTTTTGGATTTCCCTAAATTATTGTTTCATATCAACCAATTCAGGTAAAATAAAACAAAGAAATTCTTTCTTTTTCTCAACATTTGAAAAAAAAATCAGTCTATGGTGTTAGGATAGTTTTTAACCTTATGACTAATTACTAGCTTCATTGGAAGTTGCACTTTTTATAAATTGCACTTTATTAACCTCACTTTTTTTCTAAGAAAACTTTATATGTGAATTTGCAGTTGGAAAATAGTACAGCTCACACCTTTCTTAACAATAATCACAGCTTCATATGCCCTTGTAAGAAATAATGCAGAGAATACAGAGGACTCCTGTGGAAGCTTTACTTTGCCCACACACATATAGGATCATCTAGAAAACCATTGTGTGGTATCTCAACCAGAATACTCACATTTATTTTGAGAAAAAAAAAACATACCTATCACCTCAGGGATCCTTTGTTTTTAACATTTTAAGGCACACCCACTTTCCTCCCATTCATACCCTTTAACCCATGACAAATATTAGTCTCTTCCCACTTTCTATAATTATATCATTTCTAGAAAGTTTCATAAACAAGTATAAAATGTACAGCCTTTAGCGATTTCTAGCATAATTCTGCAAAGATTAATGCAGTTTCCCATATGAATCAATAGTGTGTTCCTTTTAATTGCTAAATAGTATGTTATGTTGTAGATATGCAACAGTTTGTTTAACCTTTCACTCATTGAAGAATGTGTAAAGTGATACTAGTTTTGAGCCACAATGGACAAAGGTATTGCATATATTCATATACAGATTTTAAAATGAAATGTTTTCAATTCTCTGCTATAAATGCAACAAAAGTGTAAGTGCTAGGTCATACAGGAGTTGTACTTTTAGTTTTTAATGAACCATGAAAAGATTTTTTTCTCAAGGTAGCTTTGCAATTTTGCATTGCCTTTACCAATGTATATTAGCCAATCCCTCATCTGCATTTGGTGTTGCACTGGTTCCTAGCATGATGGGTACATAATGATATCACTATTTTATTCTTTTTTTCTAATAAGAGCAAAGTTCAACATCCTTTCTTGTATTTATCTACCAAATGAATATACTCTTTATGAAGTATTTAATTAGATCACCAAGCCTGATGCCACTTTGAATTTTTCATTTTCAAATTTTAGAACCCACACACATACATCGTTTTTTGATACATCTTCTAAAGCAGCCACCATGGGCCTTGAATTCTTGATTCTCCTGCTGCTGTGTCTTACTGTCTGTGGTTACAGGTGTGCTCCATGATGCCAGTCTCCCGAGAATCCTTTATACGGTTTAGATGCTAGTCCTCAGGTCTGTGGGGTGTATTTCCTCAGTCTAAAAACTGTCTTTTCATCCGTTTAATAGGGTTTTCCGTAAAGTCAAGTCTTTATTTTGCTAAAATCCAATTTATCATCTTCCCTGTATGAATCATATTTTTACTGTCCATTCAAAGAATTCTTTCTAGAATAAGAGCCTAAAATTTTTGTCTAAAAGTTTGTAGCTGTGTGTCTTGCATTTGCATCAGTGTCTCATTATGACTCATTTTTATTTAAGAAATGAGACTTACATTGAACTCCCTTCTGTTGCCAGCAAATCTCTAGTATCCCAGGACTATTTGTTAAAATGGATTATCTTTTTTTTTTTTTTTTTTGCACTGAGTAACTTCTTAGAGTTGCCAAAAAGAAATGGGACACATTTATATATACTTTTCAGTTCTCCATTATGTTTCTTCTGACTATATCTTTTCCAAGATCCTTTCTTCCAATCACTTATTTTTGTCGCTGTCTCCCTGTCTATGTTGTGTCCATACAGTGAAGATTTTCCAGGTCTAGCCTGCCCATATGGCACGGCTATCTACCTTCCTCTTTTCTTTTGATCCTCTTGTTCCTTCACGCATGGAAAGCATGCTCACAGCTGCTCATGAACTTCAGGTTGTATCTGCTCTAAACCCTCTGTGGGCCGATTCTCACCTGTGTGCCTTCTTGTATTTGGTACCCATTCAGGCTTTCATTACCCACTTTGAAAGCATCCTGGTTCTGAATCAAGCCCATAAAGTTCACTGAAACAGGGAGGTTTTGTGTTATGTTGTGAGATTTGGAGTCAGGTTTAAGTGCTCTGGTTACAGCTACCCTATTCATAGTCTTCTCAGAAATATCAAAAGTGAAATCACGGAGCATGCTACTCTTGGAAATTCATTTCTTACACCCAGTTTAAGAATAGAGACATGCATCCAATCTGCTGAATACATCAATCATTTGTTCATTTTAAAATATCCAATGGCACTCGTTCTGTGAATGAAACTCTTTTGTTTGTATTTTAATCCACTGAAAGTGATATGTATTGTCTTTATTTGGGGGGGGCAGTTATGAATGGAGCTGCTATAAGCAATCTACCAGGGTTTCTGTAGACATCAGTTTCAATCCATTTGGTTAAATAGCAAGAGATGAGGTAGCTAAGTCAAATGTAGAGCATAGATTAAATTTCATAGGAAACTATCAACTGTTTCTAGATTGGATACAGTATTTTTCTATGAGAATTCTAGTTTCTATACACTATTTCTTGTGGCTATTTCTTCTTAAGTTTTTTGAGATGAGACCTTCTATAGATTATATAGCCTTGGTTCTCCTGGAACTGGTTCTGTAGACTAGGTTGGCCTCGAACTCACAGAGTGGAATTAAAGGCATGTACTACCACTACCCAACTGACCTCATTTTTTAAAATTTAGCCTTTCTGATATATACATAGTTTTCTACAGAAGTTTAGCTTAATCTTTCTCTAAGGGATAATAACATTGAAAGGCTTTTTGTGTGTTTGTTTGGTGTTCTTGTGTTTCTGAGGTAGAGCATCTATTCAAATATTTTATCATCTTTAACTGGGTTGTCTTTCCTCTTTTGAATTTTGAGAACCCTTTACTTATTTTGTTCACAAGTCTATTGTTAAATATGTAATTTTAAAATATTTTTATTCTACTCATGATAGTTTTTTATTCTCTTTATAATTGTCTTCACAAAACAAAAATTTTAATTTTGATGGAGTGTCAATTTTCCCTTTCTGGTTGTGCTTTTGTTGTTATTTCTGAAAACTTCTAAATTCCAGTTTGGGAAGATTTTATAGTAAACAATACATAGATTAAATTTAATATTAATTTCGGATACAGTTTATTGTCAACATACAGATATCTACTTGTGGAAGAATCCTTGTTGAAACTTTATCTTCTCCTCAACTAAATTGTCTATGCAGCTTCATCAAGATCAGCTATGCGTTTTTGTGTACAATGGACTTATCCTATTGAGGAATGTGGTGTCTCTTCTCAGATTCCCTTCCCTTTTTACCTTTGTATTGACTGGTGCTGGTCCCCTTCCATTTATCTTTCTCTTATTCACTTATTTCTAGGAATTTTAGCAACAAGTCATTTCATTCCTGGGTTCTGTTGTCTTTGCAGTTTTCTCAAAAGAAGGATGCACCATCCCTGAGGCTAGTGACGCTCCCCTACACAGGAGCAGAGATGTATGTGCTTTTTCAGTCAGAGCCCTCGAAATGCCCAGTTATCCTGCAGCACTATCTTCTAGACAGTGCAACTGGAAAGAGAAGATAAGCTATGTTTCTCCAACTCTCCTCTTTAGCCTTTCTCCCCTATACAAATCCTTCCCTGAAGTGCTCTCATATAAATGGGGTCCTTTGACCCTAACAAATGTGTGGACATGGAAGCAGAGCAGCCACACTGTGAGACTTCATACTACACATAGGGTACGCCTCCATTTTTTTTTAAAATGTCATCAGCCATGAGAGACTGCAATTCTGGGAAACTGATTGGAAAATTCCAAAACCATCCATTTGTTTTATATTACAGTCTATTTTGGGTGACTTGATGAAATCTTGTACCGTTCTCACTTATCCCACCTGGGACTTGAATCACCTCTCTGTCCAGTGTATCCATGCTTTGTACCCGTCCATCACTATTCACTTAGTTGTTATTTCCATTCTCAGATCCACTGTGGATATACTCCAGTTTTTCATGCTTCAATAACCTTTATTTATTCCATATAGATCTCAAACACTCACACAAAAATTCTGTGCTACCAATTCAGATATGACACAGAGACACCATAAAGAGTTTCAATTGAGCAAAGAGATGAAAGTTCCTAAATAAGGAAGAAAAAATATGCAAGCTGAAGTTGCTGTGATCTGCAGTAAGAATGAGTTTTCCAACTGTGAAATTGTAAAGAAGGAAAGAAATTCATGCTGGTGTTACTCTTGCACCTCAGAGTGAAAACTTGCACTCTCAGAAAAAACCACAGATGCATAGTTAATATAGAAAAGACATCAACTCATGTGGTGTTGTGTGCATTTGTGTGTGTGTGTGTGTGTGTGTGTATGTGTGTGTGCATATACACTCAAGTGTGGTGTACATGGCACACATGCACGCACATGCATGCATGAATGAGTGAGTGAGTGCAGGAAAAAATAATAGTTCGAATGGAGTATGGAATTGCATGAGATTTTGGATGTAGAGCTACCCTTTGGAATAAGAGGGGGCTCCAGTAAAGGTCACTATAAAAGTTAAGTCAGAGCTCTGCTTGCATTGAAAATGGCATGGGAGGAAGGAGGGAAAATGATTGGTTACCCACCATCTTCACATAGCTATGAAGTAAGAGTAGGTTTGGTTGTGAAACTTGAATTTGGGCTGATTAAGACCTTAATTGGAAATATTCGACAGAAAGCTAAAAATGTGGGTGAGACAACGTAGAGGAAACACTGAGACCGATGACATATCTGAGAAAGAGAAGCAAAGGGCTGAGGACTGAAATTTGAAATTCATAGGCAGCACTCGAGTGTGTGACTAAAGAGCAGGAGGGGCGTATGTCAAGGTAAACAGGAAAGAACTAATTGAAAGAAGCCAAGAGTTTCCTTTACTCCAAGTACTAAATTCATCTAATGTAGCCAAGGTTATGTTAATTGTTACACTTTGTTTGCAGTTGCTCTTGTATTTTCTCTGCTCGTAGCACCTATTGGCCTTGCGCTACTTTATCTTTTGATTAAAGAAGAGAATTTTATCTATTCTCTGGGGTCTGAGAAAGTCAAACAATGAAGTTTTAGACCAGAAAATTTAGCATAAAAATAAAAGATACAGGAAAGGATTTGTGAATTATTAAAATCTATATGGACTTTGCTAAGTACTTTTATATCATTTTTTTCTTCTACTTGAATTGAGGTGGTATAGAAAGGTCACAATTTGTTAGCATACCCAAAGATTTTTAACAGCACTACAGATTTCATAACATATTTAGCATATGCAAAATATTCCTTCATGGATGTATCTATATTTACTTAGTCACTCACAGATTTTTAATATATGGATTACCAGCTGAATTTTTTAAGTAAAAAAAAAATTGTCATAGAAAATTGTATCTTCCCGTTTTTAAGAGAATCCATTTTTATTCACTCCCATATGAAACTGATTTACTATTAACCCCAACGTCATTTGCACACATAAACTCTGCCTGCAAAGTTCCCTCCATGTACAAAAAGGTCCCGACAACTCTGTTTCTGGGTAATGAACATAAATCTGTGGTTAATCCTTCCCCTTTGGTGCATTAGTCCCAAATCTCTCTTCTAATAACTCCGTTCTTCTTTTTTTTCCCCTTTTGAATCATCCCAATTACTTTCAGTCATTTTTTTACTATAAAGTTCACTGAGTTTGGTTATTTACTGGTAGCTCATGTAGCCAGGAGAGAAGAACAAGCGTCATTATGAGATTCAGTTATTCAGATCAATGAGCTGTCTTCTGTAAGGTGTTACGCTAAGGCTTTTCTGTTGCTTTCCCTTAGGACTTACTTCTAATAAAAGGTGCACTCAGGAACAGGGATACGCAGAATACAAAGCAGACAGCCATAATTATGTGATAAAATTTTATTTTCTAATAATTATAACATCCCTTTAAACTAAAGAAAATAAAGAAAGGTGATTGTTTTTCCTGCAAATAATGTGGTTTACAAAGGAGGCTGTGTACATTCTCGACAAACATCTCTCTCTTTGCTTCTTCTCTGCTTTACCAGACTTCAACATTTGCCTCCTTTGTCATGCAGCCTCTAAATTCTGGTACTGCTCTTCAGTTGGGCCCTGCTGTGAACCAGAGGGCATGAGACATGGGGATGATCTACTACAAGGGCTTTGTGTTACAAGTGAGTCACTCAGTCTTACAGGTTTGAAAGGAACCTGATTGACACGGTGCAGTCAACTAGTCAGTAGTTAATCTGATGCAGATATGTTTTCTAAAATACTGGGCTACAGCTCCAAGACTGATAATTACATTAGCTAAAATTCTGGAAGAAATGAGAATAAATCATTCAGTGGGAAAAAAAAGTGGTATAATTTTAGGATTTAACTTTAAAGTTGTTTTGAAATCACAGAACAAAGGTATAGTGAAGAAAGGGCAGAAGCAAGAGCAGAAGCCAGACTCCTAATCCATCCACTGTGATCTAGCCAGAGTGTCATCACCAGCAAGGGATGGAGGCAGGGTATCAAGTCCTGTTTTACCAGATGACCTCTGCTAACATCTTTTCCATTGTTCTGAACATTTTTATCTTTTTATTTTTTATTTTTTTGAAACATGATCTCACTCTTATCCTTGATGGGCTTAGAGCTCATAATGTACACTGGGCTGCTCTTGAACTCATGGCCATCATCCTGCCTTAGTCTCCTGAGTCCTGGGATTGCATGTGTGGCTACTACACCAGGCTCCATTCTGAAAATTTGCATGACCTTGTTCTCATAAATCTCTTTGCCCTGCGTATCTACATGGACTACGTTTTGATATGTTTTTGTAAAGCTATGGAAAATGTCACACATGTACCTCAGGTCAAAACCTTCAGTCAACTCCACAAGCAGTAGGATACCTGACATGGTTCTTCCCTGTGACTTCAACCTCTCACTCTGTCGATTTCATGGCTCAGACCCTCCCGTCATAATCCCTTCCTTCTGTTCCAATAATTCAAAGCCTAGCCCCAGCTTTGGCTTTTCAATTTGCCACACTGTCTGCCTGTCAAACTTAACTTCTGCCCCCAGATCAGGCAACGGTAACCTGTAAACCAAACTTGATCCTTCACCCCTGCCTGGTGTTGTACATTAGGTTTTATGATACATCAATCACTCCCCGAAAATTCCTTTGTATACTGTCTCTTTCACCCTACAGTTTCAGGGCTGAATGGTACAGACTGAGAACACCCAGGATGATAAGTTTTAAATATTTACTATCTGGAGTTCCACAGGGGGGAAAATTGTTATACCCAAAATAGTTTCCACAGATCAGAGCCAGGCTGCTTCTGCCTTGTTACTCATAAGACAATTTAATCACAATTGTATAGTTAGTTGTACAATGAAAGGAGAGCCTTTCTCTCATCACACAGTGTAAAGTAGTTCCTTTTGCAGTGAACACTGTATCACCCTACCTTGTTGTCCCTTACTGTTTGATGTGTTTATCTGACTCTTAGGTGCTTTGAGGTTTGTGACATTCAGTATAACACTTTGGACTTAGTGACAAAACAATCCCTTGAGAAATACTTTTTGTAAATGATTTCCAGTGGTTGAATGTATGGATTTTGTGACTCCAAAACTCAAGATTTTCCCATTACATTATGATTTTTTCTATTAACTACTGCAAAGAACAACCAACATCAAAACAGAACAGCAACAAGAATGAGTCTTGCTCAGTTCTGCAAATCTCTCCTTTATACACAGTGAAGACAGGTTACAAACCACGATTTTAAAAAAAAGCCAAGAGACCTCATGAAATGCAGAGGACACATTTGTAGAGTTCATTTCAACTTAATTGTCAGTACTATACCACAGATATGTCCATGACACCCAGACAGAAGCATCTGGAAACTCTCAGGGGAAGAAAAGTTAATCTGGGTGAGCCCTAGAACACACTTCAAAGGACGCAGTTTTTCTTTGAATTATCAATTGTGCTTTTTCTCTCGACAGAAATCCCTCTTTTTGCTGTTATAATCACTGTTTTCATGTTGTCTAGTTTTGTTGTATCTAAGATACTTGGTTTAAAGTTACTATTGTGTTATAGTTGGTGTCCTGGACTGGAGAGGTGGCTCATTGGTTAAGAAAACACATTAAACCTCTGCTCTCTCAGAGGACCTAGGTTCAATTCCTAGAACCCACATGGCAGCTCATAATGGTCTGCAATTTCAATTTTAGGGGATTCAATCCTCTTTTGACTTCCTTGGAAACCAGTTAAGCACAAGTTGCACATACATACATGAAGGCAAAACAATCAAACACATAAACTAAATTATTTTTAGAAGAGAGAGAGTTGGTGTCCTCCCAAATTTCACAGATTGGAACATTACACCCAATCTGATAATATTAAGAAGTAGGCTCTGTGGAAGATGACTAAGTAATGAGGAATCCAGTTTCATGAGTGAAACTTTTATAAAAATATTTTAATAAACTCTGTTGCTCCCTCTGCTACACAAGGACACAGAATCATCTTGGACACACTATCTGCTAGTGCCTTGATCTTGAACTTCTAAGTTTCAAGCTGTGAGCAATGAATTTCCCAAGCTCAGGCATTTTATTATCGCATCTTAAATGGACTAAGGCAAGAACTTACAGACAAAATAATTGCCCATGATCTTGATGAAGCAGAGTAGAAAGACAGAGAACTTATGGGGACATGGAGAAAGAAGCTTCTCACTATGAAGTCTCCTTGAAGCCTCTTACCAACCAAAAATAAAAAAAATTCAGCACAATCAATAATATTTGTTATGAAGGTTGTCAACACAAAACAATATTCCTTTCTATATATGAATATTATATATATGAATATTATAGCTAGATGATAGAGATAGAAATAGCGAGATAGATCAGATAGATAGATGAGAGACAGAGATCATTGTGGAATATTTATTTATACTGTAAAGATGTATCTCTGCCTAGGTACCTTCTGATTGGTTTAATAAAGAGCTAACTGGCCCAATAGCTAGGCAGGAGAGAATAGGAGTGTGGTGGTATTGTGTTCCCCAAAATATTGTGTACTTTAATAAACTTATCTGGGGTCAGAGACAGAACAGCCACAATATTAAACATGAGGATAGGCAGTGGTAGCATACTCCTTTAATCCTAGCATTCCAGAGACAGAAATCCCTCTGGATCTCTGTGAGTTCAAGGCCACATTGGAAATGGTCAGGCATGGTGACAACACCTTTAATCCCAGTAAACCAGCCTTTAATCCCAGGGAGTGGTGGTAGAAAGCAGAAAGGTATATAAGGCGTGAGGACCAGAAACTAGAGGCATTTGCCCTGGAGAGGCATTTGCCCTGGAGAGGCATTTGGGCTGGTTAAGCATTCAGGCTTCTAGCAGCAGTTCAGGTGAGACCCATTCTGGATTAGGACTCAGAGGCCTCCAGTCTGAGGAAGCAAGACCAGCTGAGGATCCAGCGAGGTGAGATAGCTGTGGCTTATTCTGTCTCTCTGACCTTCCAGCATTTACCCCAATACCTGGCTCAGGTTTGATTTTATTAATAAGAACTTTTAAGATTCATGCTACATAGGAGGGACTTCCAGGTAAAGAGAGGAATCTGGGATGAAGAAATGCAGGGACGCCAGTGAGAGGCAGAACAAGTCAGACATGGTATAGAAGAGAGGTAACTGAGCCACATGACAGAATATATATTAATAGAAACAGATTAATTAAAGTTTTAAGAGCTAGTTGTGGAAAAGTCTAAGCTAAGGCCAAGCTTTCATAATTAATAATGTCTCTGTGTCGCTATGTGTGAGCTGGCAGTCCAAACGAAAGTCCAACTATAAGAAATATTTCATTTTAAAATTGCAATGAACCATTCGAAAGACCTGAATGCATATGCATTGGGTAGGAAACAACAATAGACACGCCAAAGTTGACAGGCAAAAGTCCGCAAAGCCTCAACCCTGTACAAAGAATTGCAAGCAACTAAGAAATGCTGAGAGTGGGAGAAAAAGTCTTCAGAGATGACCAGCTGGCCGTCCAGTACTACCCTGAGGATGTGCATGCAAGTGGCATTATTCCGACTGAGTAGGTTATATTTGGGAATATATGCATACATGCATGTAGAAACAATTAAAAGAAAGGCTCTGAATTTGAAAGAGAGCAAGGGGGCATATAGGGAGGTTTAGAGAGAAGAAAGTGGGAGCAAAAATGGTATATTATAATCTCAAAAATAAAAAAAAAAACAAGAAAAAGCCATGAACTTTACTTATAATAAGAATATCCTACCTGCTGTGTCCTTGTGAGCCAGATTATATCTTATCCATTATAATCTTGTCTGACGCCCCACAAGAACCACCTGGTGAGCCCATCTAGATTTCTTAGCAGTCCTTTGAACATTAGTAACTTCAAATCCCACCAAAATCCTATATATAACTGGTATGGGGCGGGGGGAGTCCATAAGGTGTGACTCTCATTTAGAGAAGTCCATACCCATGCTTGCGTGTGTCTTATCTTTCTCCCTGAAGGCCTTCCATTCTTTTAATCCTTGTGCTTAAGCCTATATTCAAGTACCATTGTGTGTGTGTGTGTGTGTGTGTGTGTGTGTGTGTGTGTGTGTGT
>CABHPQ010154121.1:18812-59566 GCA_902168405.1 Peromyscus aztecus | reverse complement strand
TGTGTGTGTGTGTGTGTGTGTGTGTGTGTGTGTGTGTGTGTGTGTACGCGCACAGTTGTGCATGTCAATGCATTCTGAGGCCAGAGGACATAGGGTGTCCTGCTCTATCACTCTACACCTTATTCCTTTGATCCTGGGTTTCTTGCTGAGCCTGGAGCCTAGACTGGCAGCCAGGAAGCCCCAGTGATCCTCCTGTCTCTACAGACTTCCCTCCCATCTGTAGACCTTAGATACATGTGCAGCCATGCCAGCTTTTTACATGAGTGATGAGAGGTCTGACCTCAGGTCCTCTTGCTTACATAGCAAACTCTCCTATCCAGTGAGCCATTTCCATGGCCCATACAATACCTTCATTAAACCCCACCTCTGCTGCTGACTGCTACTGTACTAGTTACTCTTCTATTGCTGTGATAAAACACCATGACCAAAGCAACTTATAGAAGAAAAAGGTTGTGTGGTCTTACAGTTCCAGAGGGATAAATCCTTGGTGGCAGAGGAGGAAGCTGGAAGCTCACATCTTGAACAGAAAGCACAAGCAGGGAGAGTAAACTGGGAATGACCCACATCTTTGAAACCTCAAAGTTGGTGACCGGTGGCATACTCCACCAGCAAGGCCACACCTCCTAAACCTATGCAAATTGTGCCACCAACTAGGGACCAAGTATTCAAACATCTGACCCTATCAGGAACATTCTCATCCAAACCACCATGCTTTATGAAATCTTTTCTGTGTTGAAGCCACACATCTTAGTTTGGCCTGTGTCAAGGTCTCGTAAAGTCTAGTGGAGCTCTTCGAGTTGCTGAAGTTGATATGTGGACCTTGCCTCCTGCCTCTATCCCCCACAATGCTGACAATGGCAATCTTTTCCTTTTATACTTTATTCATCTTAAGTTTTATTTCATGCACACTTTTCTTTTGCCACTAAAAGTTCATGTCAAACACTGATAATCTAAGAACTGGTTCCTGTGCTACCCATCTCTGAGAAAGTGCATCCCAAAAGCCTATTGGTTTCCTTTAGATCGTCATTAAAGAATAAGGTACTTAAAGCCCTTGGTAAGCCTAATTACTAACAATAGCTCTTGGTTGTCCCTGAATATGTAATGTACTTTTAAGCAATTCTTGCTTGGGGTCAGACTGGCTCTAATTAGTTCAGACATCCGCAATTTATAGAGCTGTAAAATAAGATGTAGGATTAGATCATCCCTAATAATAAGGACCCCCGTGCTTTATGATGACTTTCAGGTAGCAAGCATATAGAGTATAAGAGGCTGAGATCACATTGATGGAATTAGTGCCTCGTGTCCTTTGTGGAAAATGCCTTAATATTTTGAGCCTTAGTTTACTGTTTAAAAATAATAACGTCCATTTCTCCCATAGCTAAGAATTACAGTGCACTAATTGCATGTAAAGTACTTAGAGCTGTACCTCACTAATAGATGGAAAATACTTATAATGTGCTGTAGTTTCGATATATTTATGGAAGTAAGACACTATTACATTGGTTATATTTTTATGAAGCTATTATGCTAGGAAATGGGACATACTAGAGATAAATTTCAGAGAACTGGGAGAACAGAGGAGAGTTGATAACATGAACCAACAAATGAGCTCATGTACCCAAAATTAGCACAGATTCCCAACATGAACTATGACCTATCAAAAAAACTTGTTCTCAAGGGGGACCATTATTAAGGACCTCATTATTAAGGATCTATGTGCAGTAGGGTAAAGAAGAAAATTATGAGTGGCCCTATTCCTTCGAGCTGATAAATAGCTCTTAGTAATGTAAATCACAATGAAATCTGCCTTCCTAGAAATAAGATTTTGAAAGGAAGGTAAAAGTTCCAGGTCACATCAGCCAAAACATGGTAACAAGGTGGCTATCTCATGCTGAGACGATTTGGGACATGGTAAATCTCTTCTCTCTCTCTCTCTCTCTCTCTCTCTCTCTTTTTATATTTACCAAATTTCTTAGTACTGAAAACCTTTACTTTCTAAACTTATCCAATTTATTCTGTGTAATGAAATGAATAAAACCATATTTCCCCAAATTTCTCTCAGGGAGACTTTATATTTATTCAAAAGGAATTACTTTCTTTGGAGTATGAGACCCTAAGGAAATGCTCAAGTAACACAATACAGCAATTAAATTGTTCTGCCTAATGAAGGGATAAGGAATTTTAACAAGAGAGAATCTTAGAGAGGGGAAAAAAGGGGCCAGTGAGGCGGGAAGATATTGGGGGTGGAAGGGAGAAGCAGGAAGGACATGGAACGTCTATTGGCTTAGTAGCAGAGTGGTGGGGAAAAGATTCAAATGCCTACTTGGAGTTCACACGCTTGCTTTGAGTGTGCAGAAGGAAGCCCTTCGTCTTTCTTCCCTCAGAGATTTGAGGATGCATTTGTGTTGCTCACTTGTGCATGTATGGATTATTTTGAAGACCAGATGAGATGCTGAGTTCTGTGTTCAGGTGACTACAAGGATAATAGAGAATTTTGCAGAGACTCGTAACTCAGAGAACAGAGCAGAAAAGCTATCCAAGTCGGAGAGCCATATTTCTTTAGAATTTCTCATAATGTTTTTAATGAAGCTTTAAAAGTGTCTCATCTGTACTATAATGTAGAAGATTAAGACCAGAGAGATAAGAAAATCCACAGCTCGAAAGAAGTGTTCACAAGGGGGAGACAGAAACTCAGAAGGTCGCATTTAGGGACGAGTTCCGCAGCCTTCCCAACACAATCTCCCCTTCAGAAACCTAGGTAGCTTATTCATTGGTGAATTTATGCTTTTTAAAACTAAAGACACTGTTATTCAAAAAATATATATATAAAATGAAAATCACATATGTAATTATTCATATGGTAACAGAATTTTCAATATGTGGACATAAGGAAATAAAATTTAATTTTAATAATGTACTTTATTTAACCCAATAAAGTATCATCATTTCATCATGTAATTAGAATATTATTATCAATGAGAAATTTTACATTTTTAAAACTCCTTTTAAAATCCCATATCTACTTTACGTTTGCAGCACAGCTCAATTCAGACTGACCACATTTTAAGTTCTCAATCACATCACACTAGAAAGTATGTATTTAAGGGGTGTAACACAAATTGCTAAATGGTCTTATTAATAAAAAAAAACCAGAGCCAGACATTGGGGTGAAAACTGAAAGATCAGAGGAATAGAACAAGCCAGCCACAAGTTCTTACCACTAGGAAATCCTCAGCCCAAGAGAGCTATTTCTTGTGTACTCACACCTTATATACCTTTCTGTACCCTGCCATCTTTATTTTAGACAAAAAAAGGAAATGTGATGATATTTTATTTGTGCTCTAACAAATAAAGCTTGCCTGGGGATTAGAGGACAAAGCCAGCCACTATATTAAACATAGAGGTCAGGCAGTGGTAGCACACGCCTTTAATTCTAGCATTTGGGAGGCAGAGATTCATCTAGATCTCTGTGAGTTCAAGGCCACACTGGGAACAGAGTTAGGCGTGGTGGCACATACCTTTAATTCTAGCACTAGTTAACCATAGAGGTCTGGAGGTCTGTACAGACAGACAGGAAGTGATAGAGCTAGGCAGA
Organism: Peromyscus aztecus; assembly: GCA_902168405.1. Taxonomy (NCBI): domain Eukaryota; kingdom Metazoa; phylum Chordata; class Mammalia; order Rodentia; family Cricetidae; genus Peromyscus; species Peromyscus aztecus. The sequence goes on along the minus strand of CABHPQ010154121.1, from coordinate 55,971 downwards.
GAGAGGAAGTAATGTAGCTGGGCAAAGAGAGGAAGTAAGATGACAGGGCACAGAAAGGTATTTAAGGTGTGAGTATACAGGAAGTAGCTCTCTTGGGCTGAGGATTTCCTAAGTGGTAAGAACTTGTGGCTGGATTGTTCTATTTCTCTGATCTTTCAGCTTTCACCCAATATCTGTCTCCAGGTTTTGTTTTTTTTTATTAATAAGACCATTTAGCAATTTGTGTTACAAAGGGGTCAACCCTTTAAGCAGGTATCTCATAGAAGAGTAAAAGTTGTTTACAATTGGACTCTTGGACAAAGTGATTACAAATCCATGCTTAGAATATTAATTGTACATTTATATGTTGTAAATTTAGGATGAAGAGTTTAAGAAGGAAGACCAAAGAACTGTTGAGCATTAACTACATGTGGTTACAGAAATTTATGTCCATACATCATCAGACACTTAATCATTTTTAAAACACCTTTCTTTAGTTTGGTGAAGGATCACCATTGAAATGGAACACATGGAATTGTGCCCAATATCTACGTCATCCTTCCAGTTTGTCTTTCTGAAGGGCAGAGACTTGAAAGCCAAAATCTACATTTCATGGATTCCCTTGCAACTAAAGCTGTCTGTGTGAGTTAGGATCAGTCAATCAGACACATATAGGTGAGATTTTTGAGGGTAGAATTGAAACAGGCTGTGTCTCTGCCATTTTTGTCATATCTACTTGGCAAGCATGGGGGAAGATTTTCAATAACTGTATTAAACAGAGTTGCCACTACCTTGTCTCCACCTGAACATGTTACAAGAAGGGTGGTGGGTATCTGTGGTGGTTTGAATAGGAATGACTCCCATAGGCCCATAAATTTGAATGTTTGGCCATTAGGGAGTAGAGTTACTTGACAAAGATTAGGAGGTGTGACCTTGTTGGAGTAGGTGTGGTCTTGTTGAAGGAAATGTGCCACTGGGGGTGGGCTTTATGGTTTCAAATGTTCAAGCCAGACCCAGTCTCTGTCTCTCTGTCTCTCTGTCTGTCTCTCTCTCTCTCTCTCTCTCTCTCTCTCTCTCTCTCTCTCTCTCTCCTTGCTGCCAGTAGATCCAGATATAGAACTTTCAGCTACTCTCAAGCACTAGGTCTGCCTGCATTCCACCATGACCCCTGCCATGATGATAATGGACTAAACCTCTGAACTCTAAGCAAACCCCAATTAAATGCTTTCCTTGTAAGAGGTGTCATGGTCAAGGGGTCTCTTCCCAGCAACAGAACTCATTGACAAAGACAGTATCTGTGCTGCAGATCAGAGAAAAAAAGCAATTTGAACATGGGGACAAAGAAGGTAGTGGAAGAATCTTTCTAATTATGCTGCCTTTTGAACTCTGGATCCTTGCTGACAATTGCAGTGATGTACATCATGGAGCAATCTGCATCTTCACTATAAAAGAAGCCGGCGCTCCTTCCATGCTTTGGCTCTGCAGTGGGACATGTTTCTCAATGTTCTTGCTACCCTCTGTTTCTTTCTCTCTACCATTCCATAAGCCATTCCCATGGAATACCATTCTGATCCATGCCGTTAAGACAAGGTGAGTGTAAGATGATCAGGGTACTACAGAATATGGTAAGAAACATATGTTAGAGAAAATAGACAAAATTCTAAGCACTCGGAAATTTTTCATTTAAGTTTTAGAGATCCAGTGGTCAGATGTACCCTTTCAGCTGATATATCAAGTAAGCAGAAAAAGATGTTGCATCTTCCATCTTAAAAAAAAATATAATACCTGCAAGTCTTATTTAGTGCATATTCCCCTCTCCTCTCCTTCCTGCCCAGCCCTAGTTAAATATCTTCCTCTGCTGCATACCCTCACCACCATGATCTACCTTATCTAGGACCAAAGCAAAAGAGACCACCAGCTTCCGACTAAAACCAGGAGTCAAACTATTTTTTTTCTTCTTTGAAGTTATTTTTTCTCAAACAATTTGTTACAGTTACAGAAAGTGACTTGACATTCTATGCATGGTCCCAAAGACAAGTATTGCAACTTACCAAGCCTCCTATAACTACTGTCCGCTCTGGTTATTCAACAATGGGTCTCAAGTAAGTGCGGCATTGTTCATCAAGGAAACTAAATAACAATCTGGCTATAAGTTTATTATATGGAATTTTTCCATAAAATGGAAATGGCCAACAATTCTTTCCCATAAAAACAGAAAATTATATTAGACTTTGCATTCTATGCTGATAACCTCCATCTTAATGGTGTCTGAGGAGGGAAGCCAGACCCCCTTGCAACAAAATATTGTACAGAAATGGGCCCATAACCATGAACTCCACTGGTGGAATCAAATACTATACAATTCAGAAGCAGCCTCCTAGATGGAGTATTGAAATGGCCTTCTAAAAATACATTGAAGGATAAGCTCAGAGTCCATCTTTTCTCAGAACAAGGTGCTTCTCTTCCAGAATGCAGTGTGGGTGCTGGGAGAGGATGACTTCTATATAGTGCTTTGTCTGCAGTAGGAAAAAAAAGTATGGTTCTAAAAACAAGGAGAGAAAACAGTGGTAACCCCACTCTTCGTCTTTTCCAGTGGCCCCTAGGAGGGCTTTACGCTTACTGTCCGCTTATTCTGGACTGTGTATCACTGAATATCCTGGTCCCCAAAAGGTGCACACAATGCAGAGGACACACTGAGGGTGGGGTTGAGTGACAACCTAGACTGTCACTTGGATGTTTTGGACTACTTGTGCTCGTGGGCCTACAGAAGAGAATGACATCTGTCGTGTTGATCAGGCTGATTAACACTGCTTAGCAGAAAACCGTAGGACTGCTTTTAGACAACAGCACTGGGAAGGAATATGTCTGAGACCTGATGATCTATTTAGCCTTGTTTCCTCCACTTCCTTTCACAGTTGAAATAAGTATCATTGCACTTCTTTAACTCTTGTATCCAACTTAGATTCTGTTCCTTGAAGGACACAAGTAAAACAAGTGAAAAGTAATTTTTATTTTTCATATATTTCATGGTGAAAGACCATATAAACACATTAAAACATTATTTCTAATGAATAACACAGGACAGGGGAATAATGAGTGGTAGAGGTGTTATTCCTGATGGGTTGGGGTTGAAAATATTCTTAAAGAGAGTAACAATATGAGTATATTCATACAAAATAACAATATATGAGATGCGCAAACAAATATTTGAAGAGATTAAGGAAGATCATTTTTATCTGCTCTCACAATTACCACAGTAGCTGCCTCACCACCACCATTGGCTTCGTTTACTCTGTTTAGTAACAAGGGACAACAACAACAGACATGTGAAAGTTGATAGGGGAAAGACCAAGAAACTCAACCCCACACAAATATCTACAGGCAACCAAGGAATGCTAAGAGCGGGAAAAACAGCCATCCCCAAGAAAGAACACACCAAGTGGTTATCCAATGCCAACTGGCCAGTACTAAAAATATACATACAAGTAACATTGTACCCAGAGCAGATTATATTTAGGAATACATATGCGTATACATACATATGCATATAACAACAATTAATGAAAAAGACACCATGGATTTTAAAGATAACAAGAATGAGTATATGGAAGGATTTAGAGAGGGGGAAGGAGAACTGATGTAATTATATTACAAACTCAAAATTAGAAGAAATAATTAAAAAGAATAATGACCTGGTGTCCTACTTAACAGGAATAACAAGATATCACATTGTTTGATAGAAGAGATTCTTTCAAATCCCTTTCCTTAGTTTTATTGCCTGAGATCCCCTCTTTGGAAGAGGAGTCTGCTCTCATGGCCAACACTAATCTTTCCATTTGTAACTGAAGACAAGCAGAGTGGTGGTGTTCTCAACTGCCATGAGAAAAATTATGCATTTCTGCCTCCAGGGAACACTGCCATTTTCAGAGTATGAATTAGAAATTGCTGATGCTTCATAAAATAAGACAGATGAATCTTGATGCCATATTGCCAAAGGCCATGCTCAGTAGAGTGTTCCTTAATCCATCATTTAGGGAGCACCTGCTTATGTGTCTGGTGCTAGCAGTAATAATAGAAAGATAGCCAGGACCCCAAATTTTCAGCCAGCTGTCTCTTCCTATAGATTCTTAATGAGGAATTTTCTACACATATGACACTATGAGAAACTGTATACAACTGTCCCCAAACACAGTACAGTATTTTACTTCAATGACCAAGGCTGACTCACATATGTTGCTTAAGATGTCCTTCATATAGTTCAATGGGGGTCTAGATTTAAAGACTTAAGTCAACCCTTTTAACATTTTACCATGTCTACTGCAGAATATGACCAGATGGAGTATTTGTTTGTTAAAATAGTAAAAAAAAAAAATGGCCAGAAAGATGATCATAAACACAGAATTTATATTTCCCTCAGGCCCAGAATGTATTGATTCAAGGAGATCACTCCAGGATCTTCCCTCTAATTGGTGGCCTTTCTGGTCTTGATGACCTTCCCTGGTAGAGGGTGCTCTGAAGTCAGAAGAAGCAGTACTACTGTTGTCCTAGCCTTGGAAATACGAGAGAAAACAGCAACAATTTTAATGACCCTCCTCAAAAAGCATATGTAAGGTGTATCCATTTCTCTCTGTTCTCCGTGTCTTCGCCACACCAAAAATCAGAACTTCCCAAGAAATTGACTAGTTCCTTTTATTTTCTTCTTAAACTGATCATTTCTACCGCTAAACATTTATCCTGATTTTTCACAACTTATTCAAAAATAGCAACATATAGTAACTAATTGAGAAATTATCACATTTAAATCTAGTATTTTCTTTGTCCCAAAACTCTGCCAATACTCTAATATTGTCAATGTGAACACTGAAGGGTTGTCTCCCCACACGTGACCCACTCATGGCTTGCTGCTCTGGTTTCTTCCTTATGCACACAACTTCATACCTATTTCAGAAATTATGATTTCTTGTCACTGCAGATAAGATTTAAAAAACTTCAGGAGCCACATCAATGCTGCCTTAAAAAATCATTATCCACTTCACAATTGGATGAATTATCCTCTTTCTCCCATCAAGATCAAGTCTGCTACTTGTTCACAACTTAAATTTTGTACTGTAAACTTTAAAATAGTGCTTTCAAGTGCATAATAACACACAATTTGAAATATATTCTTAGGCACAATGTCTGCTATGATCATCAAGAAATAGGAAAAAAAAAACATGTGAAGTAAATCAGGAGGTACTAATTCTATTCTCCAGAAGAGAATTGTGGTACATATTTTTATGAATCTGACAAACTCCAAACTTTGTGTTCACTGCAATTGCCCTTACCTCCAATCTACCTTGTTTGTGTCTCAAAGCCCCCTTTTGTGTAATATGGCTTCTCTGGTCAGAATTGGATGACTAAAGAAAACGGGTCTGACTTCAGATCACTCTGATTCCCTCATTGAGAAATACAGGGACTGAAACAGAAATAACGGTGTTGGAGAAGTTAAAATACAGAGCAGAAAGTGAGATAGAAGAGTCTAGATATGGTGGCTGAAATACAAAGATGCTATCCACACAGACAAAACGGTAACACTTAATTTGAGAGCTTTTGTCAGAAAAAATACCTGTCTGAATGGGGCAAGGGAAGAATTACATAGATTTCGGGGAGGGACCCCACGAATTTTGGGAGTCTTAAACTTCTCAACTCCATGATGCAGTTTCTTTCCGGAATGGTCTGCATTCTTGTCCTTGAGGCTCGTGGAAAGATACTGTAAGTTACAATGATTTTTCCCCTTTTCCTTGAGCTAAGCCTAATTGGTTTCTATATTTGCAACCAACATGAAAAATAAGACTCAAAGTGATTAAATTTATCCAAGATCACATTTTCTGATAGTGAAAACTGAAAAATTAAAACCATAGCCTAGGTCCCCTAACTTATATTATGATGGATTATTGCATCTCAGAAATGCCTGATCAGATACAGGCAGTGAGAATACAGAGGTTTATGCACCAAAATCAGAAAAGAGAAGACAGATCTCAAGTTAAATAGCTAAGATGACTCCAGTAGGTTTAAAGGTAAACACTCAGCAATATATTCTCACAGAACCTATTAATGTGGCCTTATTTTGCAGAGGAGCTTTTGAAATGTAATTGGGACCTCAATTGAGCTCACATTAGATTAGGATGAGTCATACACCCAATGACATGAATTTTTGTGAGAAGAGGACATGAGGAAAGCATGCTGAGAAGTCCACATAAAAACATGATCAATGTATCTACACACTAACCTGCAACAGTGATTGCTAACAGCAAACAGCTGACTGCCTAGATTTTAGAATTCTGGCCTCCAGAACAATGGAAGAATCCATTTCTGCTGCTCAAAATCACCAATTTGTGGTGATGGATTATAGCATTCATAGGAAACTAACAATATATTAAAATATACATTACTATGAGGAGAATGAAAATATCAGAGAAAGAGAACTTAATAGTAGTTGGGGTTGCTAATATACATAGGAAAACTCAGGATTAAGAAGTCATATAGTGTTTCCTTATCATCTACTGAAGTTCAAGAGAGAAATATCACCTGAGGATGTAGAAACTAGGGCCAGGCATTGGCCCTAAGAAGTTCATGGTTTTTAAATCAGGATTGGTTGAGCTGTTTCTAACCCAGCTGCTGAAAAGTAATTAATATTCTTCAGAATACTATTTCTATTCATTTGCTGAAGATTTACCAATGATTTGTTTCTTTTTCCTGTCATAGCCTCATCAGGAGAGACACAAAACATCTTCTTTCCCCCTCCATCATCAGCCCCAACATTATCCTCCATGTACCTCCACTGGCCTGTTATTAAGGAAGCAGCACATGAATTCTTACTCAGGAATATCTTCAACTAAAGTAGAGAGGTCCAAAGTGACTTCTGCAAATGTTGCAGAATTGTAAAGGCCTCCAATGGAAAGGTTGGAGATATAGGCTTCAATGAGACATGTGGGTGACACAGAACTAGGCTCTTTAAAGCCCTGGCAAAGAACCAGGAGAGAATGAAGCAGATTGACAGGAACCCTCATCACAGAGGGTCATACACTCACAGGACTTCATAAGCAAAAAGAACTTTAAAAATGTATGAATACCCATGTAGAAAAAAAAATCTGTAGAAAGGACCAGTTTAGACTGTGCTGGAATTAGAATCTGTGAGAGCATCCTTTATTTATAGTTGGATAAGTAGACCATGAGAACATGAGCTTTTTCTACCTACTTCTTTCACTGCTAAAGAACCTGTACCTTTTTCAGACTAACTAAATTAACAGTTAGTTGGTTCCATTGCTATTTTGATGAAAATTCAGTTTTCTGTATGTATAGCTTATGGATAAAATGAACTATATATGTTTGATTGTTATTTGATAACAATATCTTGGGATGAGTGGGTAATACAAGTATTTGAAGAAAGAATGCCCAGGAGGAAGACATAATTAAAAGCCTGTGAAGATCTCAGGATCCTCTTACTTCTCCTTACCAAACAGAAGCAGCAGAGCCTCTGTATGTTCAAATGTCCTAGTCCCTTAATATCTTGTGTTTTTAACTGGCCAGACGATAAAAGTTCTCCAAACTCTACTCATCAAAGGGCCCCACAGAACAGGTACAGAAGTGGGACAACTTTAGGTTGTTCCCAAGACTTAGGCATGAAACAGCTTCATCACTGTCCAAAACTTACCTGCCCCCACATTTTCATGGGGTACATAAGTCCAGTACCCCAACACAGTCAAATAGGGGAAAGGTAGTTAAACCATTGATGAGTGAGAAAGTGATTAAGGAAGTTAATTTAACTTAAAGAAATGTAACATCTGCTGTCCCTGGAAATGGGCAAATCAATTCAAAATTTAGCATTACATATGGAGAATCAACATTTTGAAGGAAATCTTATGTTCATCATTCAAAATATCAGAATAATTTCATAAAAGTTGAATAATATCTAATAAAGACTTATTTTTAATCTTTTGTAACGGTTTTTCATTGTACTTAATAGAAAATAAAGCAAGTAAAATTCTGAATTATTCATCCACAGCTTCAAAAATAATCTATTATTCATCTATAAATTCTTTGTTCATGTTTAGATCTTCTAAAGAGACATTTAGAATATGCCCTTTCTCAGGCACCAGTTCATTCATTGAAATCCCACCAGTGTTAAAACCATTGTGATAGACTGAGTAGCCTTCCTTGCAACTTCGACCACTCCCAACTTCTCCCAGACATTCTCTCCACACCAGCAGCTCACCAGAGTAGCTCTTGCTATAACAGCAAGCACTGGTCACTCTCTGATTATATGCTCATTTGGGCCTTGAGGTCAAGTAAAAGGTGGATATCTTGCTGGTGTCCTTCTGGTTGCTAAATTGCAGATTTAAATAGTAACATCTCCCTTTTCTGCTGTCTTCTCTTCTCATCATCCAAGCAAGACTATTTTTTTTTTGAGACAGGTCTGGCTGCCCTGGAACTTGCTTTTAGACCAGGCTGGCCTGGAACTCACAGAGATCCACCTACCTCTGCCTCCTGAGTGCTGGGATTAAAGACGTGCACCATCACATCTGGCTAAGCAAGACTATTTAAAAACAGGTCTAGGAAACATGTGAACTTCAGTGTATCTAACACCTCAGTCCTCCAGACCCAATTACCAATCCAGTCTTTGATTAAGATTATCAATATATTTATTCCATAAACTAGCACTTCTTTCAAACACATGAAATTACTAACAATATGATACTGAAAAGTTTCTGCTGCCCAGCCTTTTAAAAATACTTATTGTATTGGACATTTATTGATCAGTTATTAAGTAAATTTACTGTGCATATTTGTTACAGGCAATGAACAAACGAGACTACCACTGCTACTGTTATATTATGCAGAGATCGATAATATTTAACAGATAAGCTTACAATATTTCAGATGATAAAACATACTAAAAATAAAAAGCACTAAAGGGGAGTTACCAATTTTCACAGGACAATTCAGTACATCATTGCTAGTGGGAGACTTTGAAGCAAAAATTTGAAAGAACAAAAGAGGCAACCATGCAACTTTCTAGGTAAGGAGGCCTTTCAGAAGAAATGAAGAATTATTGCAAAATCCTGAGGCAGATTATGCCAAGTAAGGTTGGAGGGACAGCGTAGAAATCGGTGTAGAATGAACTGAGTCATTGAAAGAATGGAGAAGTACAGGGCCTGGATAGTTGTTCTCAAGCATGTTAGAGTCATGTGGGGAGCTTTTTTTTTTCTTTTTGCTTTCTTTTAAACAAAAAAAAGTGCTCAAAAGAAGCAGGAAAGAAAATGTAATCTGAAAAGGCTGTGGAAGAAACAGTGCCCCATAGATAGCTCTACCTGAGAAAAGATAAAGAGGACACTCGTATGAATTCAAAGATAAGATATTTCCTGCCAGAATTGAACCACCCTCAATCCCAGAAAAAAAAAAAAAAAAAGGATGTGGGAGTTTAGGAGTTCAAGGTCAAGTTCCTTTGTGAATGAAGGTCTGAGCTGAAGGGTTGACTTAGTAATAAGAACTTAGGGTAGGTATGTATGAAACTTTTGAAACCATACACTGTATAGAGTAAGTGTTGCAAAAAGGACAGGGACTATTAAAAATAGTCTTCTGCATTCAGGAATTCTGCATTTATACATTCAATCAGCCCCATAGAGAAGATAATAGAACACATTCCCAGAAAGTTTAGAAATGCAAAATTTGAGCTTGTTGTGCACTACAGAAAGCAGTATGTACATAGGTCTTGGTGTGCTCTTGCTACTCCACAATACTTCTCCTCTCTCTAGTATTTTTGAGCACTGTTTGCTTGAGTCTTGTGCAAGTTCAGTATAATAAGGCATTAGATGGTGTGTATGTAGTGGATGTGCACAAATATTTTTGTCATTCCTCCCTAAGCAATATGTGATAAGAATTATTTATATATCATTTACATTTTATTCAGTATTATATTCATGAGATGAATTAAATATATAGGAAGATGCACATGGTTTATGTGAAAAATAAAGAGAATGTGAGCATCCAAAGATGTTGGTGTTTACAGGGAGTGGTGGAACTAATCTTCCATTGATACCAAGGAACAACTATATCACGGTAATTGAGATCTAGAGATTTAGGTACAGGTGGAATTAGATCCATTGGACTTGGGGAAGACTATACTCATGTTTAATTTAGAGGGTAAAAATATCAACCCTTAAAAAATGCATGTAAAATTCTGGCAAAAGAGTAGTACAAAGCCTAAAAACAGAATGAAGAACTTGGATCACCAAAATCCTGAGAAGTTAAAGAAAATCTGTGAAGGAAAAAAAAAAAAAAGCAGTGCAAATCGGTAGGGAAAAAAAATCAGTAGACTTGAAATTCCCAGAAGTTCATGACAGCCAGGAAGCAGCAGAGATGCAGTAAGTACTCTGTAGTGGCTGTAACTTTATACCCAAACTCTCTGTTGTTCATTATTCACTGCTTCAAAAGTTGAGATTTAACTGCCTTCTCTTGAGTACAGCCTGTAATTAGTGACTTGTTTTTAATGGAATATAACCTATAAAAGTGACGGCGCATAGGTCAACAACATGGTTCAGTATGCAAAGACACTTCCAGCCAAGAACATTGTCATTAGTTTAGTCACATAGTGGAAGGGGAGAATGAACTCCTGCAAGTTGTCCTCTGACCTCCACATGTGTGCATTGCCACACATGTGCTATGGCATGAGGGCACACACACACACACACACACACACACACACACACACACTAAAGTAAAATATTTTAGAAAGTGACTACTCTAAGTGTATAGAAGTTCATTGTGTTGTGTAGCCTGTGAGTCTGTTTAATTTTGGTGTGTGACTTTTTTTAATTTGTAAGTTTTTTTATAATAAAGTTTAAAATAAATAAATAAAAACCAGTAATTAAAAGGTGAGAGCATGTAACTAGCAAGCTTGGCTCATAAAAGGTGTTTGCCATTCTTCTTGCTTTTTCTTATGCTTCTACCTCTCAGAGAACCCACTTTCATGTCAGGAGCACACTAAGGAGCCCTGTTAAGAGGTTTCTTTCCAATGGCCAGCTCAAACTCACTACCATACGAATGAACCACTTTGTAAGAAGATCCTCCAATTCTAGTCAATCTTTCCAGGGATCACTGCTGAGAGAGGAAACCTTAGTCTTTCCCAAGGATGTGGCACCCCTCACCCTCAGTTGTTTATCCCATACAAAGTGGGCAGCCCTGAAATCATATGCACATAAGGAGCACTAAATAGACCCAGCCAGCTCTATTTATATATATATATATATATATATGCATTTATATATGTTACAATAATAACAAAAGAAAAAGAGGCCATCAGTTTAAGAAGTGATAGGTGGTATGGGCAGAGATTAGAGGGGAGAACACAGGGGAAGTGAGAAGGTAGAAATGAAAAGGGGGAGTGATGTAATTGTATTTTAACTAAAAATTTTAAATTGCTTAAGAAAAAATTATGAGCCAGAAACACCCCCCAAAAGCTACTCCCATCTGATTTGACTTAAGGCCCACTCCACGAGATGGAACTCATACCCATCACTGCTTGGATGACCAAGAACCAAAGACTAGATATCCCAGAGACCTAGGATAAACCCAATAATATCACTCTTAAAAAAGTAGTACTAAAGTGGCTACTAATGATATTATGCTATATGTGCTCTGTGCATGAATTGGCTGTTTGAAACCTGGGGCTCAGCAGAGACGCTTGGCTCAGCCTGGGAGGAGGGGACTAGACCTGCCTGGACTGAGTCCACCAGGTTGATCTCAATCCTCTGGGGAGTCTTTGCCCTGGATGAGATGGGAATGGGGGGTGGGCTGGGGGGAAGGGGAGTGGGGCGGGAGGGGGGAGAACAAGGGAATCCGTGGCTGATATGTAAAATTAAATTATATTGTAAAATAAAATAAAATAAAATAAAATAAAACAAACAACAAAAAAGTAGTACTAAAGTGGCTACTAATGATATTATGCTATATGCATAGATTAGCACCTTAATTAGCCATCATCAGAGAAGCTTCCTACCACAGCAGATAAGAACAGATGCAGAGACCCACAGCCAAACATAAGAGAGAGAGAGACTGAGGGGGTAGAGCTTGGAATGCACAGCTCTAAATGGGATGTCTCCATCAAATCCCTCCCCACAAATCTCAGGGAACCCCACAGAAGAGGAAGCAGAAAAAGTGTAAGAGCCAGGGGGCCAGAGGGCACCAGGAGAACAAGGCCCTTAAGTTTCAAGTGTAAGAATTAGATGATAAATACATCATGTTCAAGTCTTGACATTTGCCGCAACTCACATTTTTAATAGGAAAAAAATCATCTTTTTAACTCCTTTTGTGGGACTTGATCCACTACCCTATACACTGTTCTAAGATTGAGTGCAAACCCACTTAGGAATAGGATGGAGATGAAACAGTGTCAGAGATCTTTCCCTCCCCCACTTCCTGAGCCTTGACTAACAGACATCTTATCCTGCAGCAAACTCAGGCAGCAGAAAGCTTATTTTTTATAGCAATCCCCAAAGCATGGAAAAACAAACAGATTTCTTGTGTAGTAATGCACAAAAGCTGTGCTAAGAGGCAGTCACTCTTGGCAGCATAAAAGGTCTGATTGTCTATAGATGTTTGACCCTGAGGCCATGTCATCCCGGTTTCCCTTTGTTGTTTTGTTTTATCTCTACTAAAATTTATTGAATTTTCCTTTCAAGTTACAAAATCAGAACCTACTTATTGTAACAATAAAAAAAAAAACTCACTGCCAGCAAATAATGAAAAAAGCCAGCAATGTCCCCTTCTCCTTCATTCCCCAGGTAATCAGTGATAACAGTTTGTTCTGCATCCTGCTACCTTTTCTCTATGAATTGGCCACATTTGTTTTTTTTTTTTACCAATATGAATTACTTTGCAATATGTATCTTTTTCACTTAAGACATATTACAGTTGTCACTTTAGATTAATAAAAATAGATAAAATTCATTGTTTTATGTAGCTGTGTGATATTCTGTAGTGTGGATAGACAATAACCATTCTCTTGCTATTTCCAAAATTTATGATCATACACACATAGCTCAGGGTCAGGAGGAATATTTCCTTAGCAATAAATCACCTGATTATCATGCACAGGGCTCTGGGCTTGATCTCCCACACAAGCTAGAAAATGATAGATTATAGACAGATAGATGATAGATAGATGGATGGATAGATAGATAGATAGACAGACAGACTGACAGACAGACAGACAGACAGACAGATAGATAGATAGATAGATAGATAGATAGATAGATAGATAGATAGATAGATGAGGCAATGGGTAATTTTTTAAATTTATAATTATATTTGTATAAATTGAAAACATCTTTAGCCTTTTACAGTTGTACCACTAGGGAACAATATGGATACATAATGTAAATTTATCAAAACATATAGGTTATGCAACACAATGAGGAATACTAGTAAGTGTTGCCATTTCTCCATGTTCTCAATGTGGTTAAAGAATACTAAACTTCCAGAGTGAAGATAGCATTCCAGTACAGCTTTGGTATATACGTCCCTATTAGCCATGTTGAACATTTTTCATATATTTTAGAAAATCTGTTATTCTTTGTTCTTCACAAAATTTGCTGAAGGAGACAACAAAACAGTGTAGATATTTTAATTTGCTTTGAATTGCTTATTTTTAGTTGAATTAATAACCTTGTTATTTAGAGTAGCTTTAGTTTAACAGCAAAGTAGAAGAGAAAGTCTGAAGTTGCCACACATTCTATCCCTCCCCAGCACATGGCCTCCTCTTTGTTAACCCAACCATCATCTATGTGGTACACTTTTTACAATCTGTGAGCCAACACTGACACATGGACATCATCATCTACCAGTCTGTCCACCAGTATTCTGCTTTGTACTATTTCTAAGTTTTGACAACTTTATAACCCCCATATTTCACAGCATCATGCAAAATTAATTCACTGCCCTCAGAAATCATTGCTGTTCCACCTATTTATCCTTGTAACCATTGTGGGTGTGTTTGAAATATATCTAATCCTTCCACACATCCTTTGAAGAGTAAGTGAGATTTTTTTTTCCGAAACAGGAAGATGGATGTGGTAGAGATGGCTCCCAATGGCCACAGTGGAACTCTGTGCTGATAGTCTTTGACAGAAACAAGACGAGTGACACATTCATGTTACATGCTACCAGATGTCAAAATCTGATCTTTTTTTTTTTTCAGGAAAAAAGAGAAAGAGAGAGAGGGGTGCTCACACTATAAATTCTGATATGCAGAGAAGACGCAAATCTTTTATTTTGCCCATAATTATTCTACCTATGTTAAAGAAACTACTTATTGACTGGTTAGGGTGGAGGAATGCACTCCATGGCTTAGTCTCCATCCTATGCATCTGTAATTTGAATGGTTCATTTGGGTAGCAGGCTCTAAGTGACAGAAAAATGCTTAGTCTCTCAGGTCATCATCACCTACCTATGTTCTCAAGATGTTATCTGGGGGCAGTAATATGTGAGGGATGATATGAAGAAAATCCTGCCTCCATGTATACACACTGGCCCCAAGTACACTAAGCTATCTAGCCAGAAAGTCTCAGGCATCTGCCTGTCTCTGCCTCCTTAGGCCTGGGATTATAGGCATACACCACTACTCATGGATTTTTTGACATGGACTTTGGGAGTCTAACTCAGGTCCTGACGCTTGCATGGCAAGCACTTTACTGCACTGTTTGCCTAGTCCTGACTGTAACATCTTTGTCATGAGTCAATACTGTTGGCTGCCATCGCGTTCATCCCCACTGTGTTCCTGAAGTTCCTCAGCTCTACAGACAAGCTGAAAGAGTAGCAATTCAGATTTATCTGTGCATTCTAACACAAACATCTCTGAGTGAACACTGTGGAGCTGGCCACACCTAGAATGGTTTCAGCAATGCCATACTAGTCAAAGGAATTATTGGCTCACATAAAAATTCATGCCACCACGGTGTTGGCAGAAAAACACAAAGCACTTTTATGTTTTCATGAGTGCTGTGAATGGAATGCAGAGCCCTTCTATAAAATGACAATAGATTATCTCTCTGTGACTTAATGACAGGGGACTCCCTAAACCTGGACTATGATAGCTAACCAGGATTTTCTGTGGAATATGGTTAATACAGAGCAGTGAGGATTCTTACTGCTGTAAACTGCTCTAGCTCCTAGGTCTCATATACCCACTGTCACCAGCTCAGTTTCCTTTCAGGAGAGAGGCAGAAAATAGCATTGATTACTTTCAATGCTTAATATACTTAAATGCCAAGCGGCTATCCATTAAGTGACAGCTAGTCCGGAGAGTCAGCTCTTATCACGCCATCTGACAAGTTCAGAGAAGAAAGAAAAGGATGGGAAAAAAGTGAATTTGCAGTTAAGTATTCAGGGGCTATAATGAGGAATCTTTGTATTTAGCGGTTTCTCATTAGAAAAAGGAAAAAAATGTAAAGGAAAAAAAACCATTACAATTAAAGGAGAACATTTATTTGTATTCACGTCTCATGTGAGCTAGATGAAACGTCAGTGCTTTAAGGCCTACTCCAAGAGTACCATGTAACGGATAAATGATGGACCAGAAGCGTCCACAACATGTGTAAGTCATGAGGTTCTAAGCATTGTTAATGAGGTAATAGTGAGCAATATACGTGGAGTGTGACTGGTTTCTGTGACACTGAACAAATAAATAGTGGCAGTCTTATTTACAATTCTATTGCTACTAAAACACCGTGACCAAGAGCGGTGAGGAGAAAGGAGGTTTATTTCAGCTTGTAGACCCATATCCTACAGGGAGTCAGAGCAGGAACTCAAGGCAGGAACTGAAGCAGAAGTTGTGGAGGAGAGCTGCTTCCTGGCTTGCTTGGCCTGCTTTTTTATTCACCCCAGGACGACCTGGCATGGGGTGGCGCTGACCACAAGGCCCTGAGCCCTCCCATATTCATCACTAACTTAGAATACACAGATCCTAGTTTTGAATTCTGAAACTACTAAGTCTAACTTGTAGAGCCTGAAAAAGCCAGGCATACAGTAAAGTGCTCTTAGAAGGGAGGGAAGAGGCCTTACACCAGGAGAGGGTGTGGTAGAGCATACGTGGTGTGCAAGTACATGGAGGGAATAACGAGGGTGGAAAGGTTTAAGCTGGGCTGAGAGTCAGGGAATAGAGAACGGGAGAGAGTGGGAGGCACAGCTAACCAAAACTAAGAACGTATGAAAAAGAACTATGAAACTTACCATTTTATAAGTCTATTAAAATGTAATTTTTAAACTGTAGATCTAGGGACACCCTGAATGGGTAAATAATTATTCCCCTGGAAGCCATAGGCTATTAAAGGAAAATCCCAGTGACAAGTATGGACTGCCTTCTTATCAGTTGTTGGTCAGAGAGGCTCCAGGGTCCCCCAAAATACTATATATTATTGCCATTTCTCTTTGATGCCCACCAGGACTAGATAGTGAGACTCTATTGCTAAATGCGTCACGTACTTGGTTGCAGAATATCAAGAAATCAAACTGTAGCTAAACTGGAAGTTTCTTCCAGTTTCATAATGCTAGAAGGTAATGCTATAATACCTGCTGGTGGGAGAGAGAATGTATCAATGGTCCTAGACTTGCTCACTGGTTAACAAATGTGTGATTATTATGGGGGTAAATAACCCAAACCAACTATTTTGATTGGATTTGAAGCCTACTCCACACAAGGGTGTGGTTGATATATTGTGCACCCCAATAAACTTACCTGGGGGTCAGAGAACAGAACAGCCACTATATTAAACATAGAGGCTAGGCAGTGGTAGCACATGCCTTTAATCCTAGCCTTCTGGAGGCAGAAATCCATCTGGATCTCTGTGAGTTCAAGGCCACACTGGAAACAGTCAGCCATGGTGACACACATGCCTTTAATCCCAGGAAGTGATGGCAAGAAGCAGAAAGGTATATAAGGTGTGAGAACCAGGAACTAGAGGGTTTTTTTAAGCTTTTAGACTTTTTAGCAGCAGTTCAGCTGAGATTCATCCCAGTGAGGATTCAGAAGCTTTCAGTCTGAAGATTCATGGAAATAGGATCCGATGAGGAGTTGTCGAGGTGAGGTTAGCTGTGGCTTGTTTTGTCTCTCTGATCTCTCAGCTATCACCCCTATATCTGGCTTCTGAGTTTTTTATTAATGAGACCATTTAAAATTCATGCTACAAAAGGGAATTTATGCCTGGTATTGTAAATCTGGTCAAGAGCCCATGGCTGGTGTTGTGGTTTAAATAGGAATTGCCCCCATAGGCTCATATATTTGCATGCTTAGTATCTAGAGAATGACACTATTTGAAAAGGATTAAGATGTGTGGCTTTGTTGGAGTATGTGTGGCCTTGTTTGAAGAAGTGTGTAACTAGGGGTGAGCTTTGAGGTATCAGAAACCCAAGATATGCCCAGTGGCTCTCTCTCTTCCTGCTGACTACAGATCTGGATGTAGAACTTTCAGCTACTTCTCCAGCACCATGACTGCCTGCATGCTGCCATAATTCCCTCCATGATGACAATGTACTAAACCTCTGAAACTGTAAGCATGCCCCAATTAAATGTTTTCCTTTATAAGAGTTTCCAGGGTCATGATGTCTCTTCATAGCATAGAACACATAATACAGCTAGGGAGGTCATAAGCCTTAGTAGGGAACTGTAGCAAACTGTAGTTTGCCTAAAGTAACATGTTGTCAAACTGTCTTCTAAATACTTATATTCAGACTTAGTGTTTCAGCTCTCAACCTTCATGAGAAAAGCTTTTCTACCACAGGTGGCAATTAATATACAGATTTATAGAGAGTCGAATAGCTGAGAATAAGTTACTGTTGACTTCTAATTCCTAAACAGAACATCTGCATCTCTTCCCTGACCCCATGCCACCCACCAAGACTCAGGAAACATCGTAGAAAGGAGTGTAAGAATATAAGAGCCAGAAGATGGGAGAGGAATCTTTCAATAGAGTGTCTTATGGATGTGACAGGCCTACTGCATTCATGAACTCATCGCAGCTGTGGTTATCTACAGAAGAAATTCACAAGATTGGACCTTGCAACATTTCATCATAGATTATAGACCAGTTCATGAAGCCCCACTCTCTCCATGAAATTATGGACAGTTAATGGGTACTGGGGAAGAAGAGTCATTTTCTCCAGTAGTATGGCCACATGGCAACTTACCCATGCTCTAGTAAACAATCCCCCATCCATGCTCATGTGTGCAGCCATAATCAAACTCAGTGAGTCACATACACACAAAAAGACATCAAAGCAAGTGGTCTGTGGTGGGGACCATGCTGGGAAGAAGAAGGGCTTAAGCAGGATGGGGAGAGGCAATAAGAAAGAGTAATGAGTGATTAAAAAAATCAAAAATTTTTATATACATGTATGAAAGTTTCAAAGAATTTCAAAACATAAAAAATGACTAGGGTTTAAAGTAAATATTCGAAGAACCCACCTTTGCATGGAGACACTTGAGGATCCAGTCTTGGCTGCACTGTCAACAGCCTCTCTGGGAACACTCTCACACGCCTATCAAGGGAGCCAGAACACAGCATCCTTCTCCCAGGGATCATCAGGACTGCTGCTCCCAGCATCCCCCAGAGCCTTTCCAGGAGCAGAAACGTCTGTGAAACTCGGTGCTTTCAGAGTTTCCCCTCTGTCTTCGTTGGGTCTTCTGATGCCGTGAAGAGACACCATGACCACGTCAGCAACTCTTACCACCACTTCCTGGTGCTCTTTTTCACCTCAAAATTTACATTTTGTAATCTACCCTGCTCAGTTTGCTCCTTTTCATTGTAAATCTTCGTTAGAGCTAACACTAGTAACCACAAAACAGAGTCTGTACCAGGCTATTTTGAGATTTCCTCTGCCAACAGAATTAATCCGAATCTCTTCACTTTAGCCTCAGGCAGACTTTTTGGACAAGGGCAAAAGGCAGCCATTTACTACACCAAAATATCACAAGAACAATCTCTAGGCAACATACTAAAATTCTTCTCCTCTGAAACCCCTTGAGTGAGCCCCTGAAAGTTCAAATAACTCAGTACCACTGTCTTCAATGCTCCTACTAGTATGGCCAGCCCATTAAGCAGTGTTTAAGCATTCCACCATTTTCCAAACTCAAAGTATCAAATTCCAAATTCCTCCAAACAAAAACATGATGAGGCCTATCACAGCAATACCTCAGTCCCTGGTACCAACTTCTGTCTTAATTAGGGTTTATATTGAAGTTAGGTTTTTGTGAAGAGACACCATGACCATGGCAACTCTTATAAGGAAACATTTAATTGAGGTGGCTCACTTACAGTTTCAGTCCATTATCATCATGGCAGGGAGCATGGTGACATGCAGGCAGATGTGGTGGTGAAGGAGTAGCTAAGAGTCATGGGGCAGTATCCTGAGCATAAGGAACCTCACAGCTTGCCCCCACAGTCACATACTTCCTCTAAAAGGCCATACCCACTTCAACATAGTGCCACTCCCTATGAGATTGTGGGAGCCAATTACATTCAGTCTACCACACCCTCTCTCAGAAATTTTGCAGACTTCTTTTCACCAGCCCTTTCCCACTAGGACCATCAGTTTTCACCTTGCTCTAAGTGCTCAGGCTTCTAAAGTTTGAGCAATGGAGGGTACTTCATCTTTCTTATCCAGGACAGTGAGATTTTCCAGCCATGCAAAGCACCGAAACTTTCAGTCCTGGAAACTTCCCTGCACCATCTACGTCCTGAGCTCTCTGTGCTAAACAAAACCAAGATCAACCTGTCTTTCACAGTCTATATAAGAAGTTGAGACTCTCGATGCTCTTTCTACAATGCTATTTTTCATAATAAAAAGAAAGATTTTATTAGTCCCTTCTCAGTTCAGTCTACATTCATCGTCCATGGAAGCAAATACCATAAACTGCAACATGAGGCATGAATGTCCTTACCTTCAGATCAGACAAATGTCAGAAAGAGCCTACAACTGAAGAAACACAATAATATAAACAAATAAAATTAGTAAGTGATAACATTAAAAAGATAAAAAAAATTTACAAACAACACAAATATTGGCAGGGGTGTGAACAACACTCCTGGTGGAATTGTAAACTAATCCAGACACCATGGAAATCAGAAGGGAACTCTCTCTCTCTCTCAAAAAAAAGAAAAACTAAACATAAATTTATCATATGATCTTACTATATCATTCTAGGATATTGACTTGAAGGGCTCTATGTTATCATATCACAGAGACACTTTCACATCAATGTTTCTTGTAGCAGTATTCATAACAGCTAAGTTATAGAACCAACCTAGGAATCCAACAACCAAAAATGCATAAATAGAATACTGTGTGTGTGTGTGTGTGTGTGTGTGTGTGTGTGTGTGTGTGTGTGTGTAAGTTTCCCAGTCATAAATAATTAAGCTGACATTTGCAGAAAACTAATGCAATTGGAGATGATCATATTAAGTGAATTGAGATCGTTTCAAACAGACAGATAGCAGGCGTTTTCTTTCACTCATATTTTATAAAGATACATAAAAATTATGTATGTATATATGACATGAAAGAAGAAAAGAAAATGTCTACAGGAACAAAGCAGACCAATGAGAAGGGGAGGCGCAAGAAAGTCTAGGTAAAGGGTAGGCATGAAAACCCAGCATATAGCATATACTTGAATGAGTTTTGTTTTGTTTTTTAAATAAACCCAAACATCATTCTCTAGACTTCTGTCCTCCTCTGTATGTAGTCACCTCTCAACTATGATTTCATCTAGTCTCTCAAAGACATCATCACTTGCCACAGCAGAGCTTTGGTTCTCCTTATTTCTTGGAAATTTAGGCCACTTAGCTTTTTACCCTCTCTGTCCAGTCACTTTGGTTCTTACATGGAGGAGCTTGTATTGGTAAAAACAACAAATGTGAACATGGGTTCCTTGATTCTGTTTCAGTGCCCCTGAGTCCAGCTGGGGTCCAACTGCTTCCATTTTGTCAAGTTAGCTTTAAAGTAATAAAACTTACTGTCAGTTGGTGCTATTTTTAAAAAAAGATAAGAATGAAATCAAATATGAGACGCAGTTTTTCCTCCCAACTAGGTAGAATGGGCTGAATTGATAGAGAAACTGTTTTTTGCACCAGTGGTTCCTTGGAAAGAGTGGTGTTGCCCTGACATCCCAGGTCCTTTTCATGATTTGTGTTCTGATGATAGTCTTTCCTTATTTATACTTCCTACTCACACCTCTTCAAGAACAACTCTATTTCTACAGGGAAGACTTCTCTTCCTGGACAGTGTATTCGATGCTTCCTTCCTAGGACCATTGAGATAAGGATTAGAAGAGAGACAGATGGCTGGGTGTTACAATACATGTCAAGAAGGAAGGAAGAAAGAGAGGGAGGGAGGGAGGGAGGGAGGGAGGAGCTCCTTCCTCACCCCTGGAAGAGGCTCCCTAGAGTAGTGAAATGTAGCTTCTTTTTCAATGGTTAGAAAATTTTCCCATGCCATGATCTTTATTGTGCCCTTGGAAGGATCTAGGATCACCTAGGAGACAAGCCTCTGAGCACATGTGTGAAGGAGTTTTTAGAACGGCTTAACCAAGGTGGGAAGACCTATGTTAAATGTGGGCAGCACCATCCCAAGAGCAGGGGTCCCAGGCTGAACAAAAAGGAAAAAGCAAGCAAACACCAGTGTTCCTCTTTCTCTTATTCCTGGCTGTGGATATGATGTGACCACATGCCTCATGCTCCATCAGGCCACCACCATGATAGACCATACCTTTGAAATCTGAATCAGAATAAACTAGTCTTTCTTTATCTGCTTTTGGCCATGCCTTTTATACTAGAAATAGTAAAGGTAGCCAATGCAACTTTTTTATTTTGTCAAATAAATGGACTTATTCATTAAAAATACTTCTTTTATTTTTTGAGATTATAATGTAATTACATCATCTCCTCTTTCCCTTTCCTCCCTGCCAAACTTCTCATATACCCTTTCCTGTGTATGTAACAACTAATAAATGTATTTTAATGAAAACTATTATCATTACTTATTTAGTAAATTAAAAATAGGTATTATACTAAAAAGCTACAAAGGGATAATTTGAAGATAGTTCTTTAATGTTTCATTCAAATGAATTTAGCATTACTTTTTAAATTTACTATATTGGCCTTTTAATAGTCTTTTCCTCAAACTAATAAAAACTTAGTGCCTTTCTTTATCCCAACTACTGTGGGGGGTAGGGAGCAGCAAAAGGGGTTCATTTGATTACCAATGAAAAGCGAGAGAGAAATGAAGCTGATGTGGTCATTCTGGGCTTAAATGAGACATTTTCATTGACTTTTGGTGTAAATAACAAACTTTATTTTTAGATTTTTTTATTTTATTGTTAATTATGTGTGCATGTGTATGTGTGACTATGTGTAGGTATGTGCTTATGAGTATTGTGCCAGTGGAGACCAGAAGAGGATGTCAGATGCCCTGTAGCTGGAGTTACAGGTGTTTGTGAGCCACCCAATGTGAGTTCTGGGAACCAATCTCAGGTCTTCTGAAAGAGAATAAGTGGTTATAACTGCTGAAACACCTTTCCAGCCTCTAGAAATATACTTCTTGAAACTCAATGAAAAGAAAAAAATCTCAATGGAAATTGGAGAGTTACTTATTTGAATGGCCATAAACATAGGGCATATAAAAGTCATCACATATAGTTCAGCTGCGATTATAAGAAAATTTAAAGCCTTAGATGCATATGTTAGGAAAGTAAACTAAAATCAGTTAATTGTGGACTTATTAATTGGATCCAATAAGTTATCTATAAATCAACAAATAGAAAACAGCAATAGAAACCTAAAGGAATGGTAAAAATAAATATAAAACACAAGAAACATGTAAATCTTTAATTTTTAATGTATATGTGTGTTCACATATGCATGCATGATAGGGGGTGTTTGTATGTGCATGAATGATAGGGGAGGCTATGCATACATGATAAGAGGGATTGTTCATGAATGTTACAGAGGAGGCTCATGGATCAGAAAATGCATGTGGAGGTCAGAGGACCACTTTGTGGGGCTGGTTCTCTCCTTCTGCCTTACATAAGCTTCAGTGATCAAACTCAGGACTCCAGGCTTGCACAGCAAACACCTTCACCTGCTATGTTATCTTGCCAGCCCTGGAATCTTATAGAGATGAAAAATCATAAGGTACTCGGGTAATTTTGCATCAATATTTTAAGACTTAAACCTAAAATACAGAACTCACAAAACTTAGCAAAATACCAAGAATCTGAGTCATCTGATACTAAAGAAAGCAAATGCTTTCAGTAGCCTACCCCTGACCTCTGTACTTTCACTTTCTGTGGTTGCCCTTACCCACATTCAAAACACTGGATGAGAAGTTTCAGCAAGAAACAATTCACATGTTTTAGACTCAGCACCATTCTAAGTAGAGTGCAATCCCTCACTTTCCTACCCAATCCCAATCATCCTTTATACAGCGTATCTACACTGTATATGCTATCCCCTCAAGAGTTACCTAGTAGCTCTCAGAAGAATTGCTGGGATATTTCAGTGCTTATGTTCATGCATCTCTTATCTTACTTACTAATGGCTCCAAAGCAAGAGGATTAATGACACTAAGAATGCAGATACACCCCCAAAGAATCCAGAAGGTACTTTCTTTAAACTGAAATGGTAATACAATATTTTGATAGAGAGACTACATTCAGGTGACTGTTTTTGTAGTATATTATAATTGTACTATTTTACAATCAGTTATTCTTGTTAATCTCTTACTGTGACTAATTTATAAGTTAACCAATGTAGTAAGTATTATATGCATGGAGGAAAAGGACAGCCTTGGGAACTATTTATGGTTTCAGCATGCACCCCCCACTCCAGTCTATAATGTATATCATATGGGTAACAGGGAAAGTATTGTATGTTAAAATCTTTCTACAAAGGAAATATCTGAACAGATAATCAACATTAAAACACTAATCTCATCTTTAAAATCTCTTCAGAGAATAAAAACATAGGAATTTTTCCTGATTTATTTCTCCGGAGCATCACCTAACAGCAGATACTGACAAGGACTACAGCAATATGGAAGCTGGGTAATGCATCACAATTACGTCGCATTTATTCCAGGAATAAAAAAATTGGGGTTAACACTTTAAAATCAATCAACTTAATTCACCACAATTACATAAACGAAAGGTAAACTGTCTCATCATCTCAACAGATACAGAAATCCAGCATCCATTCATAGTGATGAAACGCATATCATTCCAACCTCAGAAGAGAACACCGCAATGCATTGTAGAGCATAGATTTATTTTTTGCGGTATCATTTTGCATGTACAAAATTTATTTTGGCTTATTCCCTAATTCTCTGCTCCTTGGGGTAATAAAGAGCTGATTAATGGAGAGCTTAATAACTGTACACAAAAGCCCTCTGTGAGGGGGGGCAGTCATTTCACAGGCTCAACAAGGCATTTAAAAATTAACTGAATGTAACAGGCAACTTGAAACACAATCGACACAAAAGAAGCTCCAGAAACAGAAGGACAAGATCCTGATAACGATGCAATTCAAATGCCGGTCACATTTGTTTCTCGGTACTTGGACAAGGCTGGGTGACATTAAAACACTTTACTCTAGAGTTCAGAGGTGAACTCTATTGTATGATTTAAAAATACCAGGGCTGGAGAATTATCTTAGATACATGTAAGATACCGAATTGTAGATAGTTAATTACTTCTACAAAGAGCTGGCTTTATAAAAGTAAAGAGGAACTAATTCTGAGGAAGAAAGGGACCAGTGGGAAGGAAGAGGGGAGATAAACGAAGATAACGGGGAGGGAGGAGTATGAGCAAGGACAATGATATACATGTGTGACGTTGTTATAGTGAAGCCTGTTATTGTGTATGCTAATGAAAACATTTTCAATTTAAAAAAAGGAAAAAATAGAGCCGGGTGTTGGTGGCGCACGCCTTTAATCCCAGCACTCGGGAGGCAGAGCCAGGCGGATCTCTGTGAGTTCGAGGCCAGCCTGGGCTACCAAGTGAGCTCCAGGAGAGGCGCAAAGCTACACAGAGAAATCCTGTCTCAAAAAACCAAAAAAAAAAAAAAGGAAAAAAATAGAAGTATTCTTATGGAACTCATTTCCATAGGTGCCCCACTCCTTTCCCAGCACGGGATGGGATAGGCCACCACAAGCCAGCCTGCTGTCCTGCTTCCTTACTAGGCCTTTCCATGGGCTTAGAGGCCAGCCTGTCCTAAGGAAGGCTTCTAAAGCAAACACCGACAAGCACCGGGGTAGATAAAGCTTCAGTGGTTTGGGAACCAGTGTTTCAACCCTATTATACAAACTGCATTCCCCAGTTCTGGGCCTAATGAGGTCAATCCCATGTCCTTGCACTAGATGAGTAAGAAGTCAGGTACAGCGCAACAACAAATTACATTTCCGCAGAGGTTTCTCCAGCTGTAGAACCTACTTCACCTAGAAATCAGTATCTTCTCTAGGGAACAAAACCTCTTCCTGAGAGTGTTTAAGGAAGAGAAAGGCAGAAAAAATACATTTACCCCCCCAAAAAAATAATGTCAAGGAAGGAAAACATAGAATCATTTTATGAACAGTTTCTTTGCACCTTTTATCACACATTCTGCAAGGTAGACCCACTACCTCCACACACTGCAAGACCAGAACCCCTGCAGGCATAGATGGTGAAGCAACAGGGAGAGGTGCTGAGGGTCTTAGCAGTGAGTGGGAGCGTCTATCATTAAGCTCAGATCTTGCAGTGTCTACATACACAGGGTGAGACATGCAGGGGCTCATGGCGTATCAATAATTTGTGAACGATTTTTCACTTCTGTTCTCAGGTGCCAAGAGTTTGAGGTTCTCAAATGTAGGAACGGATGACCTTTGGCTGACAAATCAATGGTAGTTAATTATTAAAAGGAACCATTACTGCCTGCATGCCAACCTTCAGGGGCCTGCATTCCAGTAATGAGAAGATCCAGAATCTTTTGAAAGCATTCATATCAGAAAGCAGTCAGAAGGTAGACGGATACAGCTAATAACTCACTGTATCCCAGATTTGGGGGTCTTTGTTTCTTACTCAAAGGGTAGGTCTTGACTTCTCCTTTGTCACTGCTGTGTTCTCTTAAATTATAGGAGGGAACCCCTGAGCTCTGGCCTTGCAGATAAAGGTAAGAATACTGAGGGCTGACGTTCATACCTCTTTTATCTTGCTTAGAGCAGTCTTTCCTCCAACAAGGTTCTCCATCCCATCCCCCTCCTCTCTGGCTCCCACTCTCTCATTCTCTCTTCTCAGTGCCCGTAGACTGCTCACTGGGTATTTCAGGACTGCTAGTCATGAAGGTAGATATAAAGAAATGAACAGCCTGACCTCTATTTCAGGAGCTAATTTCCCTGCACTGTCAGTTAATGACCAATTCTTCCATGGCCTTCAACCCATCCTTTCATCAGAGTCCTTATATTCATGTAAGAACTTCTCTTTCTTTTCCAAAGAACCATAACACCTTGCCCAAAACCCCCTTTCCCCTGATTCACTATAGTATCATCCACTGTATATTATTGCTTCTCCACATGTTAAATGTTCACTGGATGAAGACTGTGGAAATGGACTTTCTACCCAACATCATTCGTTCCTAAAGAGACTTGAAGACCCTTCCTTTCACTAGCCAGACCTGACATTTCAGCTCCTTATTTACACACACATCCCATTGTATCACTCACAGGGCTTCCCAGACTCTTCCACCTTCAAATCCAAATTTACTCAGGACCTTCCAATTTCTCAGAGATCTCTGAGATCTCAGAGCTCAGAACCCAAAGCCCCATAGATTACTCCCCCTTTCCCAGTTCAGTCTCCTCTGGGAAAGTGTCATCTACAGCTGCCCCCAAACTAGGAGCTGAGGGTAAGTAACAAATAATTTCTGCTTCATGGGGTGCAATGTGAAATAGCTGGAACTGCTGATGTTTCATAAAAGAAGCTGTGCGGTCGGAATCATGTCCGGGAAAATGCACTCAGTTCACTCTTGCCTCTGGAAATATTCCTGACAATCTTCACTTTAATAGTTTAAATTTAATCAACTTGCCTTCTGTTCTCAAAGTTAAAATCTCAGTATTAATAAACCAATAAAGGCCTATCAGTACCAGCACCAGAGCATATGGTAAGTGCTCAAAAACCAAAATAAATAGATATTTCCTACATGCTGCCACATTGTGCGTCTTCTCTAATAAAGATTTCAACATCTAAAAATAAAATATATCACCATTCTCATAACTGCATGACCGAAGTCATGGTGGATGCAATAGAAAAATTACCCTTGTTTCTTCTTCTTCTTCTTCTTCTTCTTCTTCTTCTTCTTCTTCTTCTTCCTCCCCTTCTTCTTCTTCTTTTTCCTCCTGCACCAGAGTTCCTTCTACTGTTGTATGAATCTGTAATTTGAGTGGAAATTTAGAGAGTTATTACATTAGATCTTTAGGGAAAATCTTTAATACTCTCAAAATATAACCATAAGAAAAATAATCCAATTAGAAAATACAAGATAGTTCTGTTCTGTGGAGTAGAGTATTACTTAGCAATAAAAAGGAACGAACTTTTAATACATACAACAATTGGAGTGGGTCTATTTACATTGGTCTTAATATCATTATCTAGCTTTTAAAGATGAAAAGAGGGAGCACAAATTTTGCCTCATTCCTCTAGTCTCATATAAAAAGTCAATGTAGTGTGTTTCTTTAAGCCCTGCTTCAGCAACACAAAGGGTTTGATATGTTTTTTTATTCAATCCAAACTAAATTTTCCTTGAGATTTTTCCTTTGACTCACAAGTTATTTAGAAGTATAGTATCTGGTTTTCAAACACTAGAATGTTTTCTGCATATCTTTCTCTCACTGGTTTGTAACTTAATTCTGTTGTGATAATAGAATGTACTTTATGACATTTTAATCACTGTAAAACTAGTTTAAGTTTGTCTTAAATATTAGAAAACATCCTATCTCAGCAAATCTCCATAAACATTTGGAGTGTTTAATGTTTATTCTGCCACTTTAAAATGAGAGGTTTATAAGCAATAGGAAAGTTTAGTTTAAAAAAAACTGTAGCTTCTTACATACCAATACTGTAGCTTCTTTTCCATTCTTTAACGTTTCATTTTCTTTTTCTTCTATATCTATAACAATTTATGCCCATTGTTTCACCAATTATTGAGATGGAATAAGTGAAATGTCCAATAAAGCACACTTTGTGGATTTGCCTCTATTCTCAGTTGTGTTAGTTTTCTACATTGATTCTGAAAGTCCAACGTTGTGTGTGTAGATGTGCTATTTTCTGAATGAATTAAAGTTTACATAGTCAGTGATATTTTTGTTTAAAGAAAGTTAAATAAAACTTGAAAAAGAATGAAGTCGAAAGACTAACTTCTCCCAATTTTAAGGATTTTCTATAAATCGAAGACTGTAGTCATTGGGGTTACACTACATGGAGCTGGAGAGACAGCCCAGGTGCACTACCTGCTCTTCCAGACGGTCTGGGTTCAGTTTTCAGCATGCTCAGCTGGTGGTATCACAGCCTCTGCAACACCACCTCCAGAGGACCCCATGCCCTCTTCCAGCCTCCTGATGCTCCTCCACTCATGTGGAATTCATGCACACAAATACACATAAATAGCAAGGTTGGAAGTAAAATAAACTAAAAGGCTGTACTATGAGAGCTAAGTGTAGATCAATGGGGCAGAACTGGCAGTGTGGAGACAAAGCTCTTCTTTTATGAACTGATGTCAGAAGGGTTGCCATGACGATTCAGTGAGGGAGATTAGTCTGTCTATCATTTAGTCTAGGGATGACTCAATGTACACATGACGCTCCAGCTAGGACAATCATTTCTTAGATATGACACTTAAGACAAATGCAACCAAAGAAGAAATAAATAGAATTTTCTGAAATAAATAAACGTTCATGCCTCAAAAGTCACAGTGGAAAAAGGGAAAGCAGCCATCAGTCAATAAAAAAAAATTGTGAGTCACTGATATATCTAATGTCCAGAAAGAACTGTGACAACTTCACAATAAAAAGGCAAATATCCAATATAAAATTTGTAAAGTACAATTTCCACATTAAAATGCCTTGCCCCTGTTACATGGAAATGCTTTGCTGTATTTCTGTGGATTTGCTTCTGTATTCCCCATTCCATTCCAGTGATTTATATGTATGCTAATATCTCACAGTCTCGTAGTCCAGATCAGTGTAGATTTATGGTAAGCCTGGATATCCTACTTTTTTCTATTTAAAGGTCTTAGTAGTCCTAGGTATTTCCATGTACATTTTAAATTGGATTTTCAACTTGTATTTTTAAAAGCTTGTACAATTTCAATTGAAGCTGAGTTTATACACTAACCTAGAAAAAAGACATTTTTTTTCATTGCAATATATTCAACATTTATTTGTTTTGTGTGAGTGCATATGTGGACGTTGGAAGAAAACTTGTAGAAGTGGATTCTCTCCTATGACTTTATGGATCCCAGGAACTGAACTCAGGCAGCAAGGATTAGCACCACATGTCTTTACCCATTGATCTGTCTCACTAGCTTCCAAAGACTGATGTCTGAATAAGTCTTCCAACCATACATATAGTGTACATATCCACTTCTTCATGTCCCCTTTCATTTGTCTCCACAACATTTGTAAAATATTCAGAGATATTCAAATATTTGTAAAATCATTACAATTGAAATGAAATTTAATAATATGTTAAGTTGTCTTAATTTCAGGCTATTTGTTGCTCATGTTTAGAAATATAATTGATTGTATTTATTGGTCTTGTATTTTATAAACGTACTGAATTTTGTACTAATTTTAGTAAATTTTCTACCCATTTTTGGGTTTATTATGTACATAACTGGTCTCATATGAAAACTATGCTTATTCTGCTTTAATTTTGATGCATTGAATTTATATCTCTTGCCTTATGGCACTGGTTAAAAGCAAAATAATATTAAATACAAGTGGTAAAAAGGGCACCTTTGTCTTACTCTTGTTCTGAGAGAGAAAGCATTGTCTTCCACTATGAGTTATAATGGTAATTGACAAAAGGTGCCTGCTGTTGTGAGATGACCAGGAGATTTTCATGAAGGAGGGTTCAATTTTGCCTGTTTTTAATAGTCTGATTTTTTCCTTCATTACATACTACATGATGAATTCATTAACTGATTTTTTTTATTACTTGAGAAACCTTACTAGTTTGTGGCACATGACCAGTTTTATATGTTGTTGGGTGTTTTTGTTGTTGTTTGGTTTGGTTTTGTGGGTGGTGATGGTGTTAATGGTGAGGGTGGTGATGGTGGTGGTGGAGGTGGTGGTGGTGGAGGAGGAGGAGGAAGAGGTGGTGGTGGTGGAGGTGGTAGTGGAGGTGGTGGTGGTGGTGGTGGTGGTGGTGGTGGAGTTGGTGGTGATGGAGGAGGAGGCAGAGGTGGTGGTGGTGATGGAGTTGGGGGTGATGGAGGTGCTGGTGGTGGTGGTGGAGTTGGCGGTGATGGAGGTGCTGGTGGTGGTGGCATGCTGGAGGAGGGGTGTACATACACATACGCATGCATGCAGATGCTAGAGAAGAATGAAAGGTGTCTTGCTATGTCACTCTCAATCTTTAAAGAGATAGCTACACCTGAAACTCATCATAACTGCCAGGATCTTCCTGTGTCCTCCTCTCAACTTGAGTTACGAGCACATAGAGCTCTGCCTGACCTTTGTACTGGGTACTGGGGGTTTAAACTCAGGTCCTCTTGTTTTCACAGCAAGCACTCATGTCCATTAAGCCATCTCAACAGTCCTCATATTGATTTTTATTGCTAGCTTTTCCATCAATGCTTGTAGGAGATCTTTAATTTTCATTATTAAATTGTGTGTGAAGACTTTGTCTTACTTCGTTTGAATATATTTAATTTGACTTAATTTATTTAATAACACATGGTAATTCCGATTTTCTGTTTCTTCTTGAGTTAAATTTGAACACATATGACTTCAAAGAGTTTACCTATCTCATATGTGCCTAAATTTATTGACCATGATTTTTGTAATATTCCTAGTCATTTACATGGACAGGATCTACATTCCAATACTTTCTTTAGCTATTCTTCCCTTTCCTTCCTGGTTCAGCTAGCTAAAAGCTTATCAACTTTATTTAGTTCAGAAAATATTTTGATTAAGTGAGATATAGGGCACATGCCTATAATCCACCAACCAGAAAGCTAAGGCAAGAGAATGGCAACTTCTACGTCAGTCAAAGCTACATAGAGACAAGGAGAGAATAATTTGGTTACATTGACATTTTGTTTTCTTTTTTTTTTCTTCATTTTTTCTTTTACTGAAAATATTGTGTTCTCATACAGTATGTCCTGATTACAGTTTCCCCTCCCTCTAGACCTCCCAGTTCCTCCCCGCCTCTTCTTCCCTCCGGATCCACTCCCTTTCTGTCTCTCATCAGAAAAGAACAGGCTTCTAAAAGATAACAACCAAACATGATAATATAATAAGATGAAGCAAAAACTATCATATCAAAGTTGGGCATGGTACCCCAACAAGAGGAGAAGAATGACATTATTTGGTTTCTATTCACTGACTTCAGTTCAAATATTTAATGTTTATTTTCTTCTATTTAATTTAGTTTTAATTTACTCTGCTTTTGAAATGAAAACTCAGATAACTGAATACTGGCCATTCTTTAACAGTGTAAATGTTTAAAGCTCTAAAAATTGCATCTAAAATACATTAACCACCACACAACTTTTTATATTTTATGTTTTCACTTTCATTTGGCTCAAGATAGGTGCCAATTATCATTTTTTAAACATTTTATTACCTTGTATTTATCTTGTATGCACGTATGTGTTGTATGTAGGCATGCACATGACCTCACACAACTGTATAGGTCAAAAGACAACTTACAGGAGTCTCTTCTCCCCTGCCACCATGTGGGTCCCAGGGACCAAACTCAAATAGTGAGGTGTTCTAGCAGATGCCTTTGTCTGATGAACCTCCTTGCCAGGCCATGTTCCAATTATTCTTTTGACCTGTCACTGACCTGTAAATGGTATTGTTTAATTTATAAACATTCATGGATTTCTGTGTCCATTTATTATTGATTTCTAATTTAATTCTATACAATGTTAGAAAACACTGTGCCATACAACTCCTTTCAAGTATATTTGTTTTAAAGTTATTTTCTATTAGTTATTTATCTCTCTTACTATTTGAGATTGTAATTACATCATTTTTCCCATTCCTTTCCCCTTCAAACCCTTCCATATATCCTCCATGCTCTCTTTCAAACTTGTGGTCTCTTTTTTCATTAATTATCATTACACACATATATGAACATATATTCATAATTACCGAAGTACAACCTCAGTGTACTTTTTAATTCATTTAATTATATCTATATATGCCTGGTTGTAGGACCATCTTCTGAAGCATGGGTAGTAGCCTCTCAGGGTCACATCCCTGAAGAAATGACTCTTCCTCCCATAGCAGCCATCAGTTGCCAGTAGCTCCTCCGCTAGGGGTGGAATGTCATGAGTTCCTCCCCTATCCATGCTGGATTTTTGTATGGCTTAAACTGGTGATAGTCTTGTGGATGCAGTCAAAACTACTGAGTTCATGTGTACAATCATGCTGTTGTGTTCATCAAATAGTGTTTTGCTACAGACAGCCACTCTCTTGGTTCTTGTACTCAATTTTTCTGCCTCTTCTTTCAAATTGTCACCAAGTCTTGGGGAAAGGGATATGATATAGATGTTGTATTTATAGCTGATCACTGCTCTGTTCTCTGCATGTTGACCAATTCTGGGTCTCTGTATTAATCATCATCTACTGCAAAAAGAAGCATCTGTGATGAGGGTTAGAGATGCACCAACCTATGGGCATAATGATAAGTCATTAGGAGTCAGTTTAATGTTATGTCCATTTAGCAGATTCTTCTGTGGGGTCCATGACCTGTAAATCCATACTTTTGGGACCCAGTTAAATATAAAGACATGAGTTCTATCATGTAGAATAGGCTCAAATTCCAATCAGAAGGGGCAGGTCAGTCATTATCTCAGGGTTTACAACTGGGTAAGAGTGTTGATTATATCTCTCCTTGGTAGCATATATAGAGCCTTCCAGCACTCGCTAGTAGGGATGAAGTTTCCAGGTTGGTACCAGTTTGATTCCTCCGTGTTCTGTGACTCAAATGTGTGGTGTCTTCAGCAACAGGGAGTTACATGTTCTAGACTGTAACCAGAGCAACGGCAGTAGCCTGTGATGTTTTAAGGGTTGTCTATGGAACCCCATTGGTCAAAAACTAGAAACGAAGTAGCCCTCTACTTTCCAGTGGGCTTTTTTGTTGATAGCCTGTGTTGTCTTGGAAATGCACTGTCCCCCACCCCCATTTTAGGGAAACTCCATTTAAATACCATTTGTAAATGTATATCTTTTAGGAAGCTTCTAAGGTAGTTTCCATGTGGCTTTTTCAAAGATCTTTAGTGTCAGTAATTGTTCCACCTATTCCTTTTTCTACCCTGCACTCCATCCCCCATCCCACTTAACATTTCCTGTTCCATTAATCCATTTCCTTCTTTGTACCACCTACTTTCGATCCTCTTTTTCTTGAAATCCACCACCCCCCAAAGTCTCCTTACCAGCTTCCTGGTTTCTATGGGTATTCCAATCCAAGCACACATTATCTAAAGAGTATAAGTTAATACCCACGTCTCAGCAAATGTTACAGATACTTGAAATGAATGCATGTTCTTTTGCTAGACAAGTGTCTGTAACATGAATCTGAAAAGGTCTTATTAATAAAAACACTCAGGAGCCAGATATTGGGGTGAATGCTGAAAGATCAGAGAAGCAGAATAAAGCCACAGCTAACCTCACCTTGCCCACTTCTCAGCCTATCCTGTTTCCTCAAACTGGAAGCCTCTGAGTTTTCATCAGAATAGATCTCAGCTGAACTGCTGCTAAAAGCCTAAAAGCTTAAAAAGCCTAAAAGCCTCTAGTTCCTGGTCCTCACACCTTATATACCTTTCTGCTTTCTGCCATCACTTCCTGAGATTAAAGGCATGTGTCACCATGCCTGGCTGTTTCCAGTGTGGCCTTGAACTCACAGAGATCTGGATGGATCTCTGACTCCAGAAGGCTAGGATTAAAGGCGTGTGCTACCACTGCCTGACCTCTATGTTTAATATAGTGACTGTTCTGTTCTCTGACCCCCAGGTAAGTTTATTGGGGTGCACAATATATCAACCACAAGTGTCCTGTCTTGATAGAAAGTGTGCTCCAGATCTCTCCTATCTTTACTTTTTCTCTCTACTTGTTACATATATTCGAGAGAACTACTGAGATCATCAACATTCATATATTTCCCTACCCTCATTTTAGTTTTGCTGTGTTTTTGTATGCTGTTCTCAGGCTCCGTTACCAGAAGTGTCCTGATTTAGGATGCTGTCTTCTTGATATGGACTGTCTCCTTCATCACTGTGAAATATCCCCTATGTCTGACTTAAAGGAAAATATCCCTTTAGTTAAATATAACAAATCTGATATTGGTGTATCTTCTATAGTACTCTTGAAAATAGTATTTGCACAGCATGTAATATTCCATCTTACATTTAAGCTATGTTTTTACATACATTTAAAGTATGCTTCATATAAGAAGGCGTATAATAGTCTTGTTTCATTCTGACGATCTCACTATTTTAACTAGACTTAACTTAATTATTAGTACAGTTGGGCCTAATCTATCACTTTGCTATTCAGCTGTATCACCCACCTTTTCTTTGTTCCATTTTTCCCTTTTCCTGCCTTACTTGGATTAATTATGTTTTAAGATTCTATCTCATAGCCAACATTGGCTTATTAGCTGTACTTCTTTGTTCTACTTCTAAGTGGTTGCTCAGGAGTTTGTAATACTCATTCTTAATGTGTCATAGCACACCTTTAAAAAGCATTATGCCACCTCACATACACCATCAGATTACAACAATGGCTGTTCAGTCCCCTTGCCTATTCATATTGTCATTCTTTTCTTATACTTCATTCTGCATGGCTTAAACTCCAATACATATTTTCTAAAGGAGATTTAAAATGATTTTTCATTAATTAATATTTTATGTTTGAGAGAGAGAGAGAGAGAGAAATCTATGTGTTTGACTAAACATCCCATAGCATTTTTGTGAACATCAGATAACTTTGTGGAGTCACTCACTTTTTTCAGTTTTTTAAAGATTTATGTATTTATATTTTATATGTGTGGGTGTTTTGTATGCATGTGTATCTATATAGTGTTATGTGCAGGGCCCACAGAAGTCAAAAGAAGGCATAAGATCCTCTGAGATTGAAGTTACAAATCATTGTGAGCTGCCATACGGATGCTGGAAATAGTTAGGATCTGAGAGAAGCCCCCAAGAAAGACCAACAGTCACATATGCAATTTAGAAAGAGACAAATTTATTGTCTCCAACAGGTTGGGGTGACAAATAGTGACTCTGAAGAGAGGTCAAAAGCTCCTTTTAAGCAGAGTTAGGAGAATTCCAGGGAGGAGGGATTAATCTGGTGCTGATTGGTGGAGGAAGGATTAGTCTGGGGACTGATTGGTGGGAGGCTCTAGTGGTTAGGGACCATCCACCTACAGGGTAGGAAAAGCTATCTTTAGCTAGCAGAAGACTGTGGGGCTACTGCTGAGCCAGCAGAAGGCTGGGGGTGGGGCACGTGCTGATTGGTTGCCCCTGAGTTGTGGTCTTCCTAAGAACTGCTTGCTCAGCTCCAGCCAGTTCCAGTAAACTAAAGTTAACACCTGGTCCCTGGCAGAGCTGTTAGAAACCTGTGATGGCTCTGGTCTGGCTCCCCAGCACTCTCAGAAATCAAACCCAAGTTCTCTAGAAGAGCAGTCAGTCTTCTTTACCACTGAGCCATCTCTCCAGCCCCAACTTCTTCAGTCTCTACATGAGCTCTAGAGATTGAAACCATGTCACGAGGCTTGAGTTGTTGGGATTGCAAGTGCCTTTGCTTGCTGAGCCATCCTGGTGGCCTTGTAGAATTATTTTAAAGTGTATTTGAGATTAATTTAGACATTCAGAATTTCTGTCTTCCCTCCATTTTATATATCCTCATTTCAATGTGGTATTACTTTTCTCCCATTTGAAGGACTTTTAATATTTATTGTAGTACAGGTGTGTGAGTAATAAATTTTCATTCTGGGCTTAAAATCATAAGTGAGTCATATTTTTCTGCATATAAAATCTAAGCATACAGATGTTATCACTTAGTACTTTAAAGATACTGTGGCATTGCTGCTGATTGTCACTGTCTTCAACAAGATGTCTAACTGCCTTTTATAATTCTATGGAAACTGTTCTGGTTTCATTTCTGTTGCTGTGACAGATACCTTGACCAAAAGGAACTTTGGGGAAAAAATGAATTTATTTGGCTTACAACTCTAGGTTGCAACCCATCACTGAGGGAAGTCAAAGCCGGTATTGTGTAACAGTTTCCTCTACAATAGGAACATTCCACCTTGCAGGGAAGCTTATTAAGCAGAAGGGTAAACAACTCAAATTGCTTCAGGAAGTCCCTGAAACTGACCAGATTCACTAGCCCCCTCCCTGCCAGAGTAAGCAATGAAAGCTGAGAGTCCTTCTCCAACTACCTGAGAAGCAGTGAAGACTGAGACAAGACAAGCGACAAAGAAGACTCATGAGATCAGAGCAGCTGCCTGGAAAAAACAAAACCCAGCCAAGTTGCCTGGGAGAGATTTAGTGCAGCTGAGTCAGTTGGAAAGGACATTCTCTAACCTGTTAAGATGCCTGCCAGCTCTGCAGTGTTCTATAGAGTCTCATCTTTGGGAACTGTCACCCATGCTGGGGTGGGCTTTGGTGATGCAGCTGTCTCTGAGTCATTTCTGCTCCTATAAGTAACTCCAATGAAACGCATTGGCTCACCAAGTTGGACTTTGTTGGTATCCATGCTTTGGTCTCTCATGGAATCCCTATCTGGAGTGAGTAGGGATGTGCGGTGTATCTCCCCAGGAAAAGTTTTGTCACACAACAGCAGGCCTTCTTGCCATACCACACATTAACCCAAAACAAAGAACTCACTTCACAGC
>CABHPQ010154121.1:0-18712 GCA_902168405.1 Peromyscus aztecus | reverse complement strand
CTTGCCATACCACACATTAACCCAAAACAAAGAACTCACTTCACAGCCAAAAAGAAAGAAAGAAAGAAAGAAAGAAAGAAAGAAAGAAAGAAAGAAAGAAAGAAAGAAAGAAAGAAAGAAAGAAAGAAAGAAAGAAAGAAAGAAAGAAAGAATAAGAAAGAAAAGAATAAGAAAGAAAAGAATAGAAGAAACTATTGAGGAGGAGGATGCTGGCTGGCTGGCTGATGCCTAGCTATCTTTCTTATATAGTTTAGGACCTCCTGCCTAGGGATTGGTGCTGCCAGTAGAGGACTGGTCCCTCCTACATCAGTTAATAACCATGACACTCTCTCCAGACATGCCCACAAAACAGTCTTATCCAGGCAGTTCCTCAGCTGACATTATCTTCCTGGGTAAGTGTAAGGTTTGTCAAATTGACAGTAAAAGCTAACCAGAACATGAGCAATTTGTGTGTTTCCTCTGGAAGCTTTTTAAGATGTTTTTCTTCTCATTATTGGTTTTGTCAATAACATTTTGATATACCCTTGTATGGTTTGGGGTATAGGAATGTAAGAATGAAACTGTGTTTTTTCTCTTGCTTGTGTTTCACTGAACTTCATCTTGAGGTGCTATAGTTTGGATATCATTGAAGGGTCTCCTTGAGGGTTCATATGCAGGAAGCTTGGTTCCCCATGTTTGAGGATGACAGCTAAAGGGACAACTTTTGAGAAGTGAGACCTAGTAGAAGGGGATTAGACGATAGAATACCAACCTTGGAAGGGATGAATGAAAATCTCATGCATCTGGATTAGGGTCCACAAGAATGGGTTGTTAAAGAAAAAAAAAAAAGACAGCTCCTCAGCCTCCTGCATCTTCTTTCACAAGCAATTTCACTCTTCCTCACATGTGTTTCTCCCATGATTCCAAGCACCATGCTGTGATGTCACCTGCCATGAAGTCTTCATCAAAACCAAACAGATACTGTCTCCATACACTTTGGCCTCTAGAACTGTGAATTAAATGAAACTCTTTTGTTTAAAACCGACCTAGTTTCAGGTACTTTTTTTTCAGTAACAAAAAAGACTAATATAATTAGCTTATAATTTCTATCACATTTTAACTTATGACTTCCAATACTTACCAAAATATTATTACTGTAACTGCCCCCTCTTGTTATATTTCACTGAGATTATTTAGATCACATTGTTTGATTTTTTCCATTAGTAGTCCAGTTTATTGGCTTGGGTATTTGGGTGCTTGTTTTTGTTGTTGTTGTTGTTGTTTTGTATTGTTTTCCAGGCAGGGTCTTACATGTAGCCAAGGATGACTTTGAACTCCTGATTGTCTTGCCTCCTCCTCCCTAGTCCTTGGATTACAGATGTGCAACACCACACTCAATGTATGCAGTACTGGGGATTGAACCCAGGGCTTCATGCATGCTACCAATCACTTTACGAACTAAGCCACATCTGCAGCTCCTATGTATAGTTTTCAAAAGCTTAATTGTATTTCCTCTTTTGGGGTAATTTCTATTAGTATATCTTCAAACTCAGTGACCTTTCCATCTGCAGCTTCTAGCCAGCTGTTAATCTTATCCAGGATATTTTCCATTGCAAATTTCTAAATTACTTTATATTTGGTCCTTTTATATCTTCCTTTCATCTTCTCATCCCATCCCTGTCTTCTTCTAACCTGTGTACATATTTGAAAGAGTGTAATTATTTTAACATCCTTGCCCACTAACTAAGCCATCTTTTCTCTCTTCTATTTTGAATGTTTCTCTTGATTCTAGATAACATTTTTTTTGCTTTTTCATATTTACAGGATTTTAGTGACTAGTGATGTTTTATTTCATGTGTGAATAGTTTAGATTTTTATTCATCTTTAAAGAGTATTGAGCTTTGTTCTAGTAAAATTTGGGTTACTTGTTGGTCACTTTGACCCTTGTAATTTCTTCCTAAACTGTATATGGTATATCACTAGACTTGATTTTAGGGCTGAAGCCACCATGCCTTCAAAGTATGGTTTCCCTGACATCACAGTTGGATTTTGGGGGTGTTTAGTTAATCTCTACGCTTCAGCCAAGTCTACAATTGAGAATTTCTTTCTGATTTTACATTTCCCATAGCTGCTCTCTGACATCCTTAGATCATTTTCCCTGAGGTATACATGCTTCAGTATTCTGTGAAGGACCTGGGAGGGAGATGCTTCTGTTTTTTCTAAAGCTCTTATTTTGTGCAGCTGCCTTCCCCGCCCCACCATACTTTCCTTCATAACTTGCATGATACTGCTTATTGTCCAAAATCTGATAATAGTTGATTTGTATATTTTCCCATTAAAAATCTGTTTTGAAAGAAGGAAGTAATAGTGTTGCTTCCTTGACCAAGAGCAATAGAATATAATTGACTTACTTGACATTACAACTTTCTTTGGATATTATCATTTGATTTTGCTGAAGCTTCAAATTTCCTTTCATCACTTACTCTATAGGAAAAAAAATGGAACTGTGCTTTCCACCACTGGTGCAGTGTTAGCATGTCATCACTGAGCATCACAGATACACTGCATGAGAGAGGGACTTCCCTTCCTAGTTTCAGAGTGAGCCACATGGCAGGTTTTCTAGCATGAACTGGCTTCACTGGCAGCAGATTCCTACTGTGTGAGCAGCTTCAGTAGCACCCCAGAGAATATAGCAGTAAATAGCTTCTATTCTCAGCATCTCTTTCTGTAGCAGACTGCCTCCAGAACATACCTTATCCCAAATAGCTTTCTGGCGAAGTCCCAAGCACAGGTTTCCACCAACTTCTCTTAGAATGACGAATTTCCATTTTTCTACCATACAATGCACTGAGGCTTTCCCTCAATGCTTCTGGTCATTGGTCCACCTCCTATGGATCAGGACCCACCTTGACTATCCTTCAAGCTACTAGATATGTATGTCCTCATTGTATGAGCAGGAACTAGAAAAATAACCATAGAGGAGGTCTTTCAACAAATTAACAAAGAATATATCATACATTAAATGACTCCTATTTATTATCTGACATAGTCAGCTCTGTGGGGCACTGCAGTCCCTCAGTTTGTTTCAAGACTTGAAGTAATTTGCAGACTCTAAGCCTCTGTAGTAAAAGAAAGGCCAAATGTCCTTGAGGGAGTATCCAACCTCACTGATTCAAGCACACCCTGTAAATCTTCACCTCAGCTCCCACAAAGGACCTAAGGCTATATACTATGGCTACCGCATCTCTGCTCTAGCGATGCCGGCCTCTTGCTTCTTACTGCTGCTCCATGGATTAACATATGTCTTCACACCTCCTAACAGTCTTTCCTGGTGTTAACCATTGCATCACTTCTTGTTAGACAAAGCCTCTCACAACACATCCACACGCATTATAAAGCTTGCAGTAGCATGCTATAATATGTTATATGATTGTGTTTTCAAACAGTCGAGAGAGTTAAAAGATATCTTTTTGTATTTACCCACATAGCTATCACTTCCAGTCATCTTCATTTCTTTCTGTAAATCTAAAGTTTGAATCCGGTGTCATTTCCTTTTCAGCCCGAGAAACTTCCTTTATTGTTTCTAGTAAAGCATGTGCTTTCTCCCTTTTCACTCCTCTGAAAGTGTGTTTACTTTGCTTTCATTGTTGGTGATATTATTTCCTGAATACAAATGTCTGGTCTAACTCAAATTATCATTCCATTGTTTTCTGTGTTCCATTATTTATCATTAGTTAAATTACTCTCATTGCATGATATATAATGTGACATTTAAGTCTTTGTAAGATTTAAGGTTCTTCATCTTTGGTTTTAATTATTTTTTACGTTTATTAAGTGTGTGTGTGGGGGTGTAGGAGGGAGCATGCCTATGGAGTCCTAGAACAACTTGTATGTATCAGTCCTCTCTTTCCATCATGTAAGTTCCAGACACCTGAGATCAGGTGGTCTTGCTTGACAGCAACTGTCTTTACCTGCTGAACCATCTCACTGACCTAGGTATTAAATTTTAGATTCTGATAAACATAAATTTGATATTCTTTTTATTTTTCTTGCTTAGGATTCACTGAGATTCTTGGGTTTAAAAGTTTATGTTTTTAACTAATTTGAGTAAATTTTAGCCAATGTGTCCTTCAATGCTCCTATGGTGCACTCTATCCTTTCTCCTCGAGAGTCCAAGTGTATGAGTGTTAGATTATTTTTTCTTGTTGCCCAAATCACTAAGACTGCTCTTTTTTCACCCATTTTTCTCTGTTCTTCAGATTTAATATTTTTTATTTATTTTCAAGTTTCTTAACTCTATTCTACAATGTTATCAAGTGGTTAAGTAGATTAGCAAATTTTTCATTTCACATACTTTAATTTTCAAGTCTAGATTTCTTTTTTTGTCTTTATTAAGAATTTTTTTCATTGCTCTCCCACTCCATCCTTGTTCCAACTCGACCATCCGGTTCCCTTATGTTCTCATCCCCCATCCCCTACCCTCTATTGCTCCCCTCACCCTCAATTTACTCATGGAGATCTCATCTATTTCTCCTTCCCAGGGCAATCCATTCATCCCTCTTAGTGTCCTCCTTCTCTGAAGCTATGGGTTGCAGTCTGGTTATCCTTTGCTTTACATCTAGTATCCACTTATGAGTGAGTACATACCAGGTTTGCCTTTCTGAGTCTGGGTTACCTCACTCAGGATGATATTTTCTAGTTCCATCTATTTGCCTGCAAATTTCATGATGTCATTGTTTTTACTGCTGAGTAGCACTCCATTGTATATATGTACCATATTTTCTTTATCCATTCTTCCATTGAAGGGCATCTAGGTTGTTTCCAGGTTCTGGCTATTATGAATAATGCTGCTGTGAACATAGTTAAGCAAGTGTCCTTGTAGTATAATTGCATATTCCTTGGGTATATACCCGAGTGCTATCATTGGGTCTTAAGGTAGATTGGTTCCTTGATAGAGGGAGACATCATGGAGATAGGGAGAACCTGGTGTTAGGGAAATTCTGAGGAAACCTCAAAAATGACCTAATCCTCGACTACTAGCAATAGCGGAGAGGGTGCCTGAGATGGCTTATGCCGGTAATCAGATCAGTGAATACCCTAGCTATCATCATAGAGCCTTCATTCAGTAACTAATGGAAGCAGATGCAGAGATCATAGCCAAGCACCAGGCCAAGCTCCAGGAGGCCAGTCGAAGAGAGGGAAGAGGGATTCTATGAGCAAGGGGCATCAAGATTATGTTGGGGAAACCTACAGAGACAACCAAACCAACCTAGTGGGAACTCATGAAATTTAGACCAATAGCTGTGGAGCCTCCATGGGACTGGACTAGGCCCTCTGCCTAAGTGAGATAGTTGTGTAGCTTGATCGGCTTAAGGGGCTCCCTGGCAATAGGATCAGGATCCATCTCTGGTGCATGAGCTGGTTTTTTGGAAACAGTTACCCATAGTGGGACACCTTGCACAGCCTTGATGCAGGGGAAGGGTAT
The DNA here is from genome assembly GCA_902168405.1 of Peromyscus aztecus. Taxonomy (NCBI): domain Eukaryota; kingdom Metazoa; phylum Chordata; class Mammalia; order Rodentia; family Cricetidae; genus Peromyscus; species Peromyscus aztecus. The sequence continues at coordinate 13,248 of CABHPQ010154121.1, read as the reverse complement.
TAGACCTGCCTGGACTGAATACCAGGCTCTGCTGACTCCCCATGGTAGGCCTTACCTTTTTGGAGGAGGGGATGGGGAGTGGGTTGGGGGGAAAACTGGGGGGAGGCAGGAGGGAAGAGAGGGGGATCTGTGATTGGTAGGTAAAATGAATAAAATAATTCTTAATAAAAAGGCTGTGCAAGATGTCCCACCATAGGTAATAAACTCCAAAAAGCCAGCTCATGCATCAGGGATGGATCCTGATCCTACTGCCAGGGGACCCTTAGGCAGATCAAGCTATACAAAGATGACTCAGCCGTTAAAAGCTAGGCTCACAACCAAGAACATAAGTCTAGACTTTTTTGACTGAAATTCCACAACTGTTCACTTACTATAGGCAAATGTTCCCATATGTCCTTGAATCTATACATGCTTAATGTTTTAATATTTCTGAATGCTCACATACATCATATAAAGGTTCTTCTATACAAATGGCTTCCTCTTTTCTGTGCATCACAATTTTTTGTTTATTCTCATAATGAGCATTTTCTAATTGAATACTAACATTTGTCTAGATTCATTAACCTAATACACTTATGAGTAGGCTCCATCTGAGGACTTCTAGATTTAACACAATGCTTGTGCTTGGCAAAATCATTCACTTTAACCTTCTCCTGCCTATATATGCAAAAACAAAATTTACTAACAATTATATCATTCTCTCTTCCAGTTCTAGACTTTCTGTGTGTAGTGCTAATGACCCTGTATTAAAATGAACTGCAAGCAGATGGCTAACCACTCAAAGCAGCACACAAATTTTATTTATTTATGCATCCTTAGTACCTAGACTAGTGCCTGACACTTAATGTAAGAATGCTTGCTATATTTATGAAAATAACATGTGAAATAATTAGAAGTTGGAGTCCATTTGATTATAAGTTATAGTTCATAAAATACTGGAAAATATATGAGTCATTTATTTAAGCAAGGACTCTGATACAAACTCATTTTGGTTCCATCTAAATACATCAAGTGTCCATAATATATATTCAAGCATGATCATAATAGACCTTGTTACAAGGCCAAGAAAGGAACATTTCAGAAAGAAACAATCAGTATTAATTGAAATGAAGCTTTCACATGTGAAAAGTAAAGTTTATATATTAATCATAGTTTGTTCTATGGTTAAAATTATTGAATTAATGTTCACTTATACATATGAATAAAATAATATGAAGAATGAAATACATGGTAGGCCAGTTTGTAACTAGGACTCACATCTGTTTTTGTCTTACTCCTACCTCTAATGACTTGTGTTATCTTGGGAAACTTTAAACTATCCACAGGTGTGGATTTATCTGACCAAAAATTGAAGCATATCAGGAATGCTTATACCTTCCCTTATTACCTTACAGGAGTGTTATAGGAATCAAATTGAGTCACAAATGTAAAGGGACTTTTAGAACAGCAAAGAGCCGTAGAAATACTAGAGATGATATTTATGGTAGACCTTCATGGCTGTGACAAACATCTGATGTTGACAATTTAGAGGAGGAAGGATATATTTTGGCTCATCTTCTTGGTGTATGATCAATTAGCTAATTGGGGGGTGTGGTGAGGCACAGCATGATGGCAGGAAAGACACAGAAGAACAAAACTGTTCATCTCCTGGTGGTCAGTGAGAACGGGGTGGGCATGAGAAGATAGAGCCCCCAAGGGGATGCCTCAGTGACTTAGTTCTTCCTGCTGAGTCCAACATCATGAAGTGTCTATAGTCTTCCCAAATAGCAGCACTAGCTGGAGAACGAGGCTTCAGTAATGAGACTTTTGAAGGGGCACTTCATATTGTAACAGTATTAAATGAGATAATGCAAATAAATCACATCTTCCATCAATGCCCATCGCATTTAAACTCCCAATGCCAGCTCCCTGTGCACAGAAGCATACAAATGGCCTAACACACACATTCTCTCACACAGCCGCAGCAATGAAGCTGACATGATTTTTACACATTATAAATATATCTTTTTCAAAGTAAAGCTCTGCATGTCCCTACTATTTATATGTCTTTTACTAACTTTACCTTTCCTGCTCCCTTCTCCTCTCTCTCTTCTCCTGAGAAATCTGTACCCATTGATAAAATGTTTTATTCTTGTTGTTAGGTGTGCTGAAGCCATTTTCTCCTCTAATGTATCAGAGAATGTAGAAAACACCAAGTAAAACTTTTCTCTGGAGAAGTTACAAAATCAATGTTGTGAAGATCACATCACAGAAATTTGGAGATCCATGATAATCTTTTTATAACCTTTTTTCTAAAAGATACATTTATAAAATATCCTAACTCTTGATTTTGTATCTCAGGCTACAGAGTACTTACTTGTAAGTTTGTCAAAGCTATTTTCCTGATTAGGGTTCAAACATATTGATCCAATGTTAGTCCCAGTTCCTTCAAAATAATGATTTTTTTCTAGTTTTAAGGGATTCATCGTTGCAAATATGTGAGCAAGTAGTAAATAATGTAAACAATTCTACAACTGGTGAAAAACACTTTCAGGTGTGTTCTCATGATTGTTACTTCTACTCTGTTCTTTTTTTTCTAGTTGACTGTAGATGAGAGAAGTCTAAAGGATGGACAGGAACATGATAGGTCTTATTCACTAATATGGCAATCCTTGAACACGACTTTACACTAAGTAAGTGTTCACACATTCAGCTTCCTGAAGATGTGTTAAGCACCTACTTTTGCTCTGCTAATATTCAACACGATGGTGGGTCAACAGAGGAGAATAAAGCCCCTGTCTTCCTAATACTTCAGGCTTTTTCAGGCTGGTGTGCCACTGTTTAAACTCTTCATATCTTTTGATCACCCTTCATCATCCCTCCACACATTTGTTGACCCAAATGCCACACACAGTTAATGAAATACTACCTCTCTATGAATTCTTTTCTGGCCTCCTAAATAAATTTGTCCATTTTGCTCTTATACTTTGAAGAATACCCTTAACCCAAACCACAATGCCTTCCATGGGGCTTTAGCGGGGTTTTTTGTTGTTGTTGTACTTCTTGTCATTTTGTCTGACTTCCCCCATCGAACTATGAATAACATGAAAAATGGCTCCTGCATTGCTCATTATTGTAGGCCCAGAACCAGTTAATTGCTTGGCACATAGTGCTTGAGAAATGTACATAGAGTATATAAATAACATTTTAGGCGTTTTCTGGTGAACAAAAGAATTGAACAAAAATGGCACTAAATGAATAGAGATATTTGTAATGCACAAGGAGAGAAAAATAAGATAAAGGAACATGAGTATGGCAAGATATTGGGGGGGGTGATTATAAGAAAAAACAATGAAGACATGAAAATAGCCCCACATTAGCAAGCAATACAGGTATTGTGGATAAATTATAGGAGCCAGAAACAAATGAATCATTGTCCATGACTCATCCAACTGGGAGGAACTGGGGCTGCTTCGGCTTGCCCACTCATTTGCTGTACTCCAGCTGTCTCCTGTAGTGAGTCTAAAACCATGCAAAGCATGTAAAGCAACTACCCTGGTGGGTTGTTCGCTTATTGGTAAGTGTTGGACAGGATAGGAATGGTGCCAAACATTTAAGGAATGGGGATAAGAAATGGCAACCCCTCAATAAAGGTCATGTTTACCCCCGATCCCCAGATATCTCCCATCTTAGACCAAAAGAAATGTGATAACCATGTGAGCAAAATAGATGGATCAAAGGATGCATCCTGAGAATAGCAAAAGGAGATATGGAAACAAATAATCTCTGAAAGAGGAAATTAGAATTTGTTTCCTATTTTTGCAAGGAAGAGATACTTATGTCACTACAAACTCAAAATATAATGGAGCTCCCAACTGGGTAAGATTGTCAATGACTTTTCCCCCAGCAGACTGTATAGGACCTTCCATTAGTATGAGAGAAAAGCAACAGAGAGGAAGCTCCTTGGTCAGTACCTACTTGATTGCTCCATGTCCTGTGACCCATGTATGTGCTATCTTTGGTAATAGGGTCTTACCACCAAGTTCTAATGAGCAACCAAAACCAATGGCAGCAGCTTGTTTTGGTAGCCCTTGGACCTCATCAGAGAAGTCTCTTTGTGCAGTGCATAATGGTTAATGCAGAAACTCCCAACAGGTGTAAGTGTAGAGAATGAGTGTCTGGGGATTGCTCATCCAACAAATGGGACATCTACATCACACACTCTTCACAAGGCCCAAGGACCATCACAGAAGAGCAGGCAGGAAGACTGTAAGAGTCAGAGGTCAGGGAGGATTGGAGCAAAGCAATGTCTTCTGGAAGCTGTATTCCTGAACTCACAGTAGTTGTGGTTTCCTGCAAAACATATAGCAAGTCAGCATTCTTGCAAGAAGTAGGAAGGGGTTTATGAGCTTCTTTTCCTAAGTGAGGATCTACAGACAGTTGATGGGTTTTGGTAGAGGGAGAATCAATTTTCTTAAAGGATGTGACAGCTGGTAGATCAGCTACACTCTAGTGGATGGCCCCACACTCAGAAGTATATGGACAGCACAAATTAGAATTGATGGGTTATTAAATAAAAACAAAAGAGACAGAAAGTTAGGGGTATAGGGAGGTGGGGTGGAGCTCAGAGGAATTTTGAGTAAATAAGATCAAAGTACATTGCATGGAATTCTCAGAGAATTAATAAAAATATTCTATATATTGAGTAAACAAATTCACATTTATACAGAAAATTTTGTGAATTGTTTAAAAGAGTTCAAAAACATTCTGACACCCCAAGCATCCCAAAGCAATTATGAAACTCAGGTTGAGATTCCTCTTCTAAGAGGTTTTCAGGAGGTTTTAATCAATAATTCTGACATCAGCTATTATGTCATTGAATTGGCATGATTTGACACAGATGATATATATAAAGGACACTCAACATCTAGTCTTGGGCCTCCTTATGTAGGTATCTATAGAACAGAGAAAGCCACAGGCTACCTAGAAAATGCTCAGCCCAATTTCTGTGAGTCAGAATGGAAAATAAGGAATAGGAATTGATTTGGATATATATATATATATATATATATATATATATATATATATATTAACTGTGAGTATCACAAAGTTGGTGATACATAGTTGTTTTCTCATCTTTGTGTCTTGGAAAATGTTCCAGCTCTTTTCTGAGTAGAGACAAACAAATTCAAGTGAGACTATCTACAACACAAAATATCACCCAGTTGCTCCCTATTGAGAATTAAAAATAATACACTATGATCCTGGTGATTTTAATAGAAATACCTGGAGAAATATGGCGCTTGCACAGTGTGCCTCAAGAAGGAAACTTAACAGCATTTAACTTGAACTCTGGAATCAGCACATCCAATATCTAAGAAAGTAACTTCAATTTCATTTCAGCTGCTATGTAAAAACTAAAAACAAACATTTCCATAGGTCGAAAATAGCCATTGTGAAAAGTATGAGAATAAAAACATAGGTACAGAGACGCTTCCTCGGTGTGCTTTCTTTACTGTTTAGCCTGTGAAAACAGGACATTTTTGCTTTGATTGTACAGGAAAAAAGAAATAGATATAGAAACTGATAATATTTAAGGAGTTAATATAGCTAAATAATGAAATATGGTCCCTTTTCTGCAAGGTCTTTATCTTTCAGTCAATAAGAATTGAGCAAATCCTTTCTCAAACGACATTTTAACTCATCAGAATGAAGGCCTTCTCTCTTGAGCATGAAGAAGGAAATGAAAGCTTGTCCCTGCAACTTATGATCCATATAGACCCCTATCTACTACGTTATACTTGTCTCTTCTCTACATCCAGACTAGATAGAGGACTTGACTGTCTGAGAGTCTATATAAATTGGAAACCAAAAGAGGTTTCCAAACCAAAACCATCCAAAACATAAAGAAGTAAACTTAATCGGGGAGTCTTTGCCCTGGAGGAGATGGGAAGTGGGGGTGGGCTAGGGGGAAGGGGAGTGGGGCGGGAGGGGGGAGAACAAGGGAATCCGTGGCTGATATGTAAAATTATATTGTGAAATAAAATAAAATAAATTCAAAAAAATAAATAAAAAAGAAAGTGATTCTTGGACTTGAAAGCCAAAATTTCGTTTTCTGCCATCACTGAGACATTAAAAATAAAGGCATTTCTACTCTCTGACATTATTATCTGTAGACCTGTATTTGATGAGCATGTGGATTGGGGAGTAGACATACTGGGCTGAAGATTTCCTGACAAAAAAGTTCAAATCTGTTAAGAAGCGTTTCTGCCCACAGCTCTGCACAGAGCGTCCTTGACCTCTTTGTTCCTGAGACTGTAGACAACAGGGTTCAGCAGGGGAGTGATGATGGTGTATGTCACAGAGAGAAGGAGATCTTGTTCTACTGAACTTTCTGACTTGGGTTTGAGATAGGCAATAGAGGCACAGCCATAATGGACAATGACCACAGTGAGATGAGAGGCACAGGTGGCGAAGGTTTTCTTCCGCCCTTCAGCTGAGGCGATCTTAAGGATAGAAGAGATGATGAGGACATAGGAGATGAATATCAGCCCTATGGGCACAAGAATCACAAATGAACTTACACCATAGTTTATTATCTCATTGAGAGTGGTATCAACACAAGAAAGTTTCATTACTGGGTATATGTCACAGAAAAAGTGTTCCACCACTGTGCCACAGAAGGGCAAATTGAACATGGCTGGCACATGGAGAACTGCCATAACCAGACCAGTTCCCAAAGATCCACAAACCAACCAGGCACACATTCCTTTGCTCATGATGACCATATATCTCAGGGGATCACAAATGGCCACATAACGGTCATAACCCATTGCTGTGAGCAGAAAACAGTTGTTGGTGGCCAAGGTGACAAAAAAGAACATTTGAGTTGCACAACCTGCCAAAGATATGGGAAGATTGTGAAAAATCAGGCTAGCAAGCATTCTTGGGACAATAACCAGTGTGTACACAGTCTCTGAACTTGCCAACATGCTCAGGAAAAAGTACATGGGAGTGTGGAGATGATGGTCCATGTACGTGATCGTCACGATGATGATGTTGCCAGCCAGAGTTAAAATGTAGATGGTTAGGAAAACCACAAAGAGGGTTATTTGATGTTTTCCAAAGCTAGAGAATCCCAAGAAGATGAATTCTGTCACATCAGTGAAGTTCTTCCTCTGCATTCTGTTCTATCAGTGTCTAAAAGCAATAAGAAGGGTCATCAAGGGAAAACTTTCATCAGCAATTAACTTTAAAGTAAGGAATAATGATAGCTGAAATGAAAGAGTGAACCTACTTTCCTCCTTTATGACCATCAAGTTCACATCCAGAGTATTTGTCCAGGAAGTAAGAAACATTTATGCACCTCTTTGGAATTTATGTGTATAAACATTAGCAAACTCTCCTGTGGAAGAAGACTTCTGAGCACATGCTCACCTTGCACAATATAGTGATGTTAGGGAGTGAAAGGGGTCAAGATAGAGACTGTCATGCTCTGTTCCACATTTAAACACTCTTAACAAGGAATAACACCAATAAAGGACATGCCAAGACAATCATAAAGATGGATGCTTACAGACAAAATGAATCAGCAGTATGGGGTGTTTGAGGAAGACAGACTTTGAAAACATGGTTGCTAGGTTTAGTGACAAAAACCACCAATAACCTTTTTACACAGTGTTACAGTTGAATTCTGAATGTGAAGACTTGATTTCATCAAGAAAATACATGCTAGATATCTCATACTCTCAGAGAAGAACAACTACAAAGTGGGTTCTACCGCATTCACTCCACTAAAATTGATCTCCCAAAGCTTAGTCAAAGAACTATTTATTTGCTGATTGCAGTAGTAGTCTTTGGAGTGAAAGTCAAGAAGAGACCTGTGACCGAGAAAACCATTAGTCTCCACTGTAATCAAAAAGAATATTTAACACAATGTGAGGGATAGAGAAAAGAATATAAACTCCCTAGTTGAGAGGAAGAGAATGGGCTAGATATCTGGAGCCCAGCTGATGCCTATTTTGAAAATCACCGAACAGACAATTTGATATAAAAATGAGATTCAGAGAATACTAGTCTCTTCTTAAAGAGAGAGAACATATGGGCTGGAGGGAGATTTGGTGGCCCGTCAAGCATGACTTGGGTTCAATCTCCAAAACTGTGTAGATCAGGCATGATGGGAGAGGCAGAAGGATAGGAAGTTTAAGGTCATCCTCAGCTATATTGTGAGCTCAAGGCCAATAGCCTAGAATGAGAAGGGCAGAGACAGAGAGGTAGAAACAGACAGACAGACAGACAGAGGGGAGAGAGAGGAAGATAAAACCTATAAGGAGAGAATACACAGTGACTATTTCAACAGTTCCTGACTGTTTCGTTGTTTCCATTTCCAGAGTTGCTGAACAGACTTCCTTTCTCACACTTTCTAATTCTTTGCCTGTTGGTGTCACATGTTCAATGCTTATGAAACCATTCACTCAGATGTCACTGGAGAAGGCTCCATTGCTAAAGATGTCAGACTTTGTTTTTCTTCCTTTTCTTGTCCCTTAGCTTGACACATCTGACCCTGCCTCATGGAAACACTCTCCAGCCTTGGTTTCCATGACACCACACTACGTTTCTGTCATCCCAGGGCTTATTTAGTTGCTGCCCATGAATCTCTTCATTCTGCATGTGCCATGACTACATTCCTGCTCTCTGGCCCATCCTTTGCCCTTGCTTTTTCTATCCATTCTTTCAATTTCAAATTTCTCTGCTGTTTCTCTGTTGATTGCTTTGCTTTCAATTATCTATTTCTAACAACGATATTTTTCCAAATATCCAACTTACTTCTCCCTTGACTTTTGTACATCATGAAATCATAACAAACTTTATATAATTTTTGAAACAAATTATATATATCATCCATTCTCCACTTTTGTATTGTCTTCAGTAACCTCATGACATCATTCTAGTCAGCAAATGCTGGCATCCTGAAGCTGCACCTACTATATGTAAAATTCAGTAGACTTTCCTTGAAGTATGCCTCATTCTGTCCAAGTTTCTAGATCTATAGTGACCTGTCTGATGTTAAGGTATTCAACTATCTGTCATGACTCAGATCTATAATCTCAGCTCTTCATAGCAGAGGCTGAAGGATTACAAATTCAAAACCAACCTCAGCTACTCTGAAAGATCCTGTCTCAAAACAACAACAACAAAACAATGATTTTAAGGTATCTAATCTTCTAGCTAGCATATATATATATATATATATATATACATATATAATATTCTCAGTCTAAAAATCATAGGTCTATGGAATGACAAATTCTTTTGGAAAAAGAGCTATAAACTTTAGGACCCATCATACTTCAGTTACTAAACTGATCAACATGGTATGAGATGGACACAAAAATAGACAAGTAGGACTCTACAAAACACCAGTGCAGTGGTTCTCTGTGGCTACTTTTCATTGCTCCCTATTCATTCTCAGAATCAATAAGACAGACTTCTATCACACTCTCTAATTCCTAGCAAGTTTATCTTCATAAATCTGTTCAAATGCCTCTGGAGAAATTTCCATCACTAATGCTGTTGGCCTTTGCTTTTTTCCCTCTTATTCTCATTCTTCTTTGCTTCATTTAACACTTCTACTCACCGCCCATGAAAACATAGAACAATGTAATGCAAAATTCAAAAATAGACCATTTGTATGGTCAACTATTTTTTTTAAAGGGCTAAGGTGTCTCAATGATTCATTTTCAACAATTGCTCCTGGAACAAGCAAATACTCATGAGGGGGAAATCAACCTCAAATTTTACCTCATGACATATGCAGAAGTTATTCTAAATGAATCACGGGCATGTACAAAAGACAGTTATAAGAAATTAGAGACAAAATAAGAGATGAAAATTTGTAACCCTCAAATAGGAAAAGGTTCTTAGTGAAGTAACAAAAGGTTTAAATTAAAACAGAACAAATTGTAGCTTAAGCTTCATCATTGTTAGAAAAACAAAAAGATAAACTATACCCTAGTAGAAAGCATTCACAATATAAAACTCTAAAATTATATCCAGAATATATAAAGAACTTTGCAAGTCAATAATAATACACATTTTAAATAGGCAAAATATTTAACCATTTACAAAAGATTACATAAGATTCCTAATAATCATATGGAAGGATTCTGAGCAACATTAGCCACTGGAGCGATGCAAAATAAAACCATAGTGAGCTACACACCTACTCAAGTGGCTCAAATTCAAAGGCCTAACAATACTCGATGTGGTCACCAAAAGAACTAGAAGTCTTAAATATTGATGGTTGGAATGTGAACCATTCTGGAGAACAATGTGGTAATTTTTTCTTAGCTTAAACCTATACAACATTCATGACTCAGTAATTTTTCCTGAGCACTTACACAAGAGAAACAAAAAGTGTGTCCACAAAGAGTTATTTATATTTAGATGTTTTAGGAGTCATTTTCCTAAAAGTCCAAAGCTGCAAACAATACAAATGTCTAAATTATCATACAGCTATATAAAGAAATATTCTCGGCAATATAATTAAAAGTGAAAACAGGGTCTGGAGAATTGGCTTGGCAGTGAAAAGCACTTGTTTCTTTGGGCAGAGGACCTGGGTTCAATTCCCAGGACCTGTATAAATCTGAAAACTTATTAAAATTCACAAAATGACATCATATTGTGTCATACAACATTTTATAATGAATGGCGTGTTATTTGTCGTTAGGGTCCTGTGCATGCTAAGCAAATACTCTACCACTGAAGTACACTCCTTACATCATATCATAGTGTAATAATTTACAGTATACTTCACCAGAGCTAATACTTAAAAACATTCTCATTTGATTTAGAAAGATTAGTTCTCAGAGGGTAGGACTAGAGAGGAATACTTGTAGCATAAGGAATATTGGAATTAGGTAGCACTTAGAAAACCTGGATCTGGATTTGGAGACTTGTGGATGTCAAACATGAGGGGGTCTGGGGCAGGTCTTACTTTTGTGTATACAGTGACTTCAGACAAAGAGTTGGAGTTGGGGACTTAAACAAAATGTCTGAGTTCTAATACACAATCATACACTGCTTTTGTGATCCAAGGAAGACATTTCTGCTGGTCTGATAAGGATTACCACACTGTTCTCAATATAACATCTCCTCTGCTATAGGAGGATAATCTCTCCAGTTCAGAGGAACACTCCAATATCCATTATCAAATCTGTGCCTATATCCATATTTTTAAATCTTACCTGGAATGTCCTTTATTTCTTGCCACCCATTCAGATACCCCCACCCTTCTCCGTACACACCTGGATCACGAGTGAAATTATATTCTCATTCTTGGATTTAAAACTGTAGAATTCCAAACCTACCAAACTAGAATACATCTCCTTTTAATTTTTAAGCATTTTAGCACTTGGCTCATTGCCTAGACTTCACATCCATGACGTCCTGCCATAGCAACCCAATTCCTCATCCCCATCTCTTTCATAAAGATGGCACCCGCTGGAGTGCCGGAGCCTGTCGGCATCACCTCATCACAGCAGGCTGCACACGTCATTTCCCAGCTCCATATTCAAAAATTTCATGTTGGCTAGATTTAAATCTATGGAGAAATATTTTTATCTCAGGAACTAACAAATATTAAAAATCAAGACTTGTTAATATCCTGAGAGTTGGTTATTAATATTTACCATTCACCACTCTGGGTAGTTTAATTCCCACTGCTTTGTGCAATGTTGTCTATTGTCTCCGTTGTGCTAGTCCCACTTCAATTCACAGTGTAAACTTTCTAAATATGTGCTAAGATTTCTACATCAAATGCAAGGAAGCACTCAGTAAGCGCTCTCTGACTGAATAATCTAGAGTTCTCAGTGGAATGTAATTTGACTGTTTGACAAAGGGACAGAGGTGCTACCCATAAAAATAGTGGGACTTAAATGAGGGATGATGCCTCTATGCAGCACCCTGGAGTGAAAAGTGATCTCTTCCTCCATCCTTCTTCACATCTCCCTGCAGGGACTCAAATGACACTGCAAATCTAGAACAACTTGGGGAAGGGAGAAAAGTGGTTCAAGAAAGAGAGGATATCCAGTTCAGAGAGGTTTCACTTAGTGAACAGTGATTATGCAAATAACAGTGACATGGATGCCAGGGGTGATCAGAGATGGTCAGGTTTTCATTGGCAGGATTTCCTGCTTTGTGTTCAATGAACCTACTGTCCAAATCAAGAGCTTAGAGTTAGGTGAAGTGATAGCAAGTCATCTGTATCAGCATTACTATCACTCCTGGGCCATCTCCTTTGTGTTATTGCATAGCTTCCAAACTCACTGGTTCTTCAATCAGTTGCTTATGTCAATTCCCAAATGTAATACCCAAGTAACTGTGCAACTCTGAGAAATATGTCTACGCTTCCCAGCTTTCAGTCGCATATGTCAGTTACATAACAGCAGGACTAGTGTCAAAGAAATATTGTGAGGATTAAATGATCTAATCCACTTGAGCACTTAGGACACAGTACATTTTCAATAATTGGTGTCTTAAAATTATCTTTGGTGTGGATTTATAGCAAAGAGAAGGCATTCAGGAATTTCTGAAAGATGAATTAAAACAAAACGAAAGTATGAAATGATGAAAGTAGAGAGAGGAAAAGGGAGAGGGTTCAAATGGATTAACCTACCAAGGAAATAACACTGAAAGAGACTAATGAAATGAAAAAGTTGGTGCAGCCAATGTTTTGGTTATGAAGACTTCATGTCAAATAAAACAGGATGCAAAGAACTTATTATAAAATATATTGATATGTATAAGAACTCATACCTATTTTATAAATCTTAGTAAACCTGTGACTCAATAGGAATTTTAAAAAATCCACAAGTTGGATCGGTTCCTTGAAAATTAACATGATATGTAAATGACTACTGCAGAGGACAAAGGAAAAAAAAAAAAAAAAACCACCTCTGGAACCACTCCTCCTGAGAACTGGAAACACAATTCTAAGATACCAGGGAGGCATAAAGCGACTTCTTTAAAAATCTGTGATTATTATATCTGTGTGAGTAATCAAGGATGGAGAACGCTTGATAGGAGATGGAGGTAGGGAAGAATCTGTGAAGCTGTGCTGTTGGGGCTTGAGCTCAGCAAGCATTTCTGTGTTGTCTAATTTCAGGTCTTGACCAAGGATGAGCACAGGACCACTTGGGACTAAAACGTACTGAGAAGAATATATGGCATTGCCAACACATCTCAGATCTGTTCAGACTACATCTGTAC
>CABHPQ010154119.1:18485-40141 GCA_902168405.1 Peromyscus aztecus | reverse complement strand
TAAGAATAAACCTCTGTATGTGATTTATTTGGGAGCTGAGTGGTGGGCCCCCAAAGAGTCAAAAGAGTAAAGATACAACAACAACACTGATGAAACTTTCCTTGTCCCTGCAATCGCTATTCTTAGTTGTCAACCGAGAAAGAGCTTTGACTGAGGAATTGTTTCCATTAGGTTGGTCTGTGGGGCATTTTATTCATTGCTGATTGATGGAAGAGGATCTAACCCACAGTGGGAGACCCATCTGGGGAAGGTGGGCCTGAATTGTTATAAATAGGCTAGCTGAACAGGAGCAGGAAGCAAGCCAGTAGGCAGGGCTCCTCCATGTTCTTTGCTTCGGTTCCTGTCTCCAGGTTCCTGCTTAAATTCCTGCCCTGACTTCCCTCTGTGATGGACTGTGATGTGGAAATGTGATCCAGGTTAACCCCTTCCTCCCCTGAGTTGGCTTGGTCAGTGTTATTACAGCAGCAGAAAATCAACTGGGACAAGCCCCTTATTTCAGCTCTGTGAGATGTTACATTACATTGCACAAGTATGTTTGTTATGGTACGCTTGTGGTACATGACAACCGCAAATGTTGAAGTGCTAACCTCCAGCACCTCAGAATTATCTGTATTTGGAAATTGTAACACAAATCTTAGAAGGTCTTATTAATAAAAAACCCAGAGCCAGATATTGGGATGAAATTTGAAAGATAAGAGAAATAGGACAAGCCACAGCCACCTTACCTTGCCAACTCCTCAGCTGATCCTGTTTCCTCAGACTGAAAGCCTCTGAGTCCTCACCCGGAAGGGATCTCAGTTGAACTACTAAAAAGCCTCTAGTTCCTGGTCCTCATGCCTTGTATACCTTTCTGCTTCCTGCCATCACTTCCTGGGATTAAAGGCGTGTGTTCTTCCCAAGCAAGACATAAGATCTCAAGTGCTGGGATTAAAGATGTGTGCCACCATACCTGACTCTGTTCCCACTATGGATTGAACTCAGAGATCCAGAATGCTAGGAATAAGGGTGTGTGCTATCATTGACTGGCCTCTATATCTAATCTAGTGACTGTTCTGTTCTCTGACCCCAGATAAGTTTTATTAGGGTACGTAATATATTGGGGAACACAATATATCACCACAGGAGATAGTGTCTTTAATATATATAAAATCTCAAATGTGTATACGTGCATGTGAGAGTGTGTGTGTGTGTGTGCGCGCGCGCGCGCGCAGATGCCCACAGAGTCCAGAAGAGTACTGCAGATCCCCCGGGAGCTGGAGTTACAGGAGGTTGTGAGCCATGTGGGAACTATGTAGGGGCTGGGAACCAAACTCAGTTTCTCTGCAGGAGCAGTACAAACTCTTAACCATTGAGCTGTCTCCAATATGGGAGTTTTACAGAGGTAAAATGAGGCCACTGTGGCTGTAACCCAGCATAACCTTTGTCTTTGTTAGAGCTGCAGAGTAGAACCCAGAGGCACATGAAGGGACCTGTGAGGACACAGGGAAGAGGTGGCCACCTGCAAGTGGAGCAGTCTCAGGAGAAATTAACCCTGTTGATACCTTAATTGTGGATTCGAGCACCCACAGTTGTGAGCAAGTGAGTTCCTGTGGCTCATGCCGCCTCCTCTAGGGACTTTGTATGACAGTGTTAGCAAACTAAATCATGCCCTTTGCAAGTGTGCTACAGCAATAGCTGTTGTATTTTAGGCTGTGATGGAAGATCTGATTGGAAAAGTTTGAAAGTTAATAGGCAAGGCCCTGGTGTGTGGATTTCCCACACCGACATTGTCTCTGGTGCAGAGGAGTGAGGAGTAGACAAATGGAGTGGAATTGACACTGTCAGCTCAGAAGAGCAGCACTGTGGTGATATACTGTGTACCCTAATAAAATTTGCCTGAAGATCAGAGAGCAGGACAGCCACTAGATTAAACATAGAGGCCAGGCAGTGGTGGCACACACCTTTAATCCTATCTCTCGGGAGGCAGGGATCCATCTGGATCTCTGTGAGTTCAAAGCCACTCTGGACTACACGAGATTGACTCAGTCTAGGAGAGAAAACAGAGCCAGGCAGTGGTGGTATACACCTTTAATCCCAGCACTAAGAAGGAAGTGATATGGTGGGTGGAGAAAGGTATATAAGGTGTGAGGAGACAGGAGCTAAAGCCTTTTCAGCTGAAGAAGTTCATTTGGCTAGAGGCCTATTGCCTGAGGCTTTTCAGGCTGAGGAGTCCTGGAGGTAAGAGGTGGCTTGTTCCTTTGTCTCTCTGATCTTCAGGTAAATTTTATTAGGGTACACAATATATCACCACACAGCACCATGGAAGCTTATGGTGAGTGAGGCTCACATAAACTCTTTACCAACTTCCTATTTCTAATTTCCAATTCATATGTTACCCAGTGCCTCATTCCCTCACTTATCAGTGTTAGCTCCACCCATTCATGCCCAGTGTTAGCCCCACCCATCCATGCCACCAATCTCAGCGTTTACTTAGCTTCCGGGATAGGTCTGCTTTGAAGGTCTAGGGGAGTTAATGGTAGACGACAGTTGAGTGGGTAAGTGTCCTAGGCATGCCCCTCCCAACATCTGTGACACATTTCTGAGGCACATTCTATACAGTTCCTCAGAGAGTCCCGAGCAACACCAGCCTCAGTCATCCGTAGCAGTAGTAAGCACAGAACATATGGATGATTGACTTTCTCTGACCTGTTCTTCTCAAACCCTCACCCCTGCCAACTCTTAAGTATTTTCCTGCACCCAAGTCCCTGCTTCAATTTCCAATTTGAGGGAGGCCTAAACCAAGACAGATATAAACCCCCAGCACAGAACAGGCAGCCCTGTTCTAATCTGAGCAACAGTGACCACCAGCTGTCTTGACACTTCAAAATCAGTTCGCGTCTATAGTCCCAAAGAGAGCTGGAAATGACTCAGAGGTAGGGAAAAGCACTCTATTCTGGTAACACATGCAAGGTATAAAAAGATCTTGATTAGCTGAATCAAGGGACTCCTCCTCAACAGGATGAT
Source organism: Peromyscus aztecus (assembly GCA_902168405.1). Taxonomy (NCBI): domain Eukaryota; kingdom Metazoa; phylum Chordata; class Mammalia; order Rodentia; family Cricetidae; genus Peromyscus; species Peromyscus aztecus. Next base: position 37,138 of record CABHPQ010154119.1, on the reverse strand, counting down.
GTAAAAGATGAATAAAAGACGCTGTACTTAAGTTTTAAGGAAACCCCTTGTCACATCATGAACAGAGTCGTTCATGTCCAGATATTGAAAAATTGGAGGTTTGCATCGACCACAAGCTCCTGGTGAGTCAAGACGTAAAGCCAAAGCCAAGGGTCGACAACACTGTGTCCATCATCAGACCCACCTGCTAGACTTTGCTGACTGTACAGGGAAGCAGAGCCCTCTCAGTTGCTATTGTAGAGTCCCTCAGCCTCATTTGTGTATTTACAGGGTGAGAAAGACTGTGTTTCCGGTGCCAGCCCAGCCTTGACTCTATGGGCACTGGCTATCTTCACATGGATACAAGTATTTGTAATGGGTCTTATTTTGGACTGCCAGCTCCCAAATAATGACATGGAGACGTTTTATTAAGTATGAAAGCTTGGCCTTAGCTTAGGCTTGTTCCCAACTAGCTCTTAAAACTTAAATGAATTTATATTAATTAATTTTATTTTTATATCATTAATTTTATATAATATATTTTATATTAATATGGAATGTTTATATTAATCTATGTTTTGCCACATGGCTCATTAACTCTCCTCAGTACCATATGTCCAACTTACTCTGGGTCTGGCTGGTGAATCTCCTGCACCTCAGATTCTTTCCAGAGTTCCTATCTCTGCCTGGAAGTCCCAACTATCCTCTCCTACCTAGCTATTGACCATTCAGCTCTTTATTAAACCAGTCAGAAGATGCCTTAGGTAGGTGAGGAAGGACAGAGATGCATCTTCACACAGTGTACAAGAAGATTATCCCAACAAAGTATCAGTGTCCATGGCTTTCTGCTGCCATGAAATTTACCTGCTGGTATTGAGGGCTAACCTGCTCTGGGACCTCTGTCACAGAGAGTTAATACTCATGAGCTTTCACCAGCAAGGGCTGATGGTCAATTCTGTCTCCTTCCTTCCTCTGGCAGTCATTCACATAGTGTGACTGAGAATTTTAATTGTCAATTTTATTGGATTGAGAGATACTTAGAAAATTAATAAAACATGCTCTGGTGTGTGTCTGAGAAGGCATTCCAGAGGCAATTAGGACATGAGGGCTTTGACCTAATGTGTGATTTAGCCCATAGATGGGGTCTCAGTAGATTAGACTGAGAAGTGGTAGGAATGTGGAGATGGGATCCAGTTGGAGGATGAGGGGTCACTGGGGACACACCTTTGAAGGGGAGATGGTTTGAATGTGAATAGCCCCCATTGGCTCATATGTTTGAATACTTGGTGGATAGTTAGTGAAACTGTTTGGGAAGGATTAGAAGGTGTGGCCTTGTTGGAGGAGGTGTGTCATTGGGGGCAGGCTTTAGGTTTCTTTCTTTCTTTTCTTTTTTTTTTTTTTAAGATTTATTTATTTATTATGTATACAGCATGTATGACTGCAGGCCAGAAGAGGGCACCAGATCTCATTACAGATGGTTCTGAGCCACCATGTGGTTGCTGGGAATTGAACTCAGGACCTCTGGAAGAGCAGTCAGTGCTCTTAACCTCTGAGCCATCTCTCCAGCCCAGGCTTTAGGTTTCTAAAGTCCATTCCATTCCCAGTTAGCACATTCTCTGTGTGTGTGTCTCTCTGTCTCTCTCTCTGCCTGTGGTTGTGGTGTCAAGATGTCAGCTCTCAGTTATTGATCAGCACCACACATGCCTGCCTGCTGCCATGCTCCCTGCCATGATGGTCAGGGACTCCAACACTCTGGAACTGTGAGCTCCCAATGAAATACTTTATTATTATTATTATCATTATTATTATTTTTTTAAGTTGCTTTGGTCCTGGTGTCTCTTCACAGAAACAGAAAAGCAGCTAAGACAGAGGATGTGTCTGTTTTCTGGTTCTTTCCTTCATGTCTGCCGCTTCTCGGTTGTGGTGAGGTGAGTCGTTTCCCTCCATCAAGCCCTTGTTGCTGTATTTCTGTCTCCCCTTGGATCTAAAGCAACGGAGTCATCCAACCGTGGAAGGAACCCTCTGGAAACCCAACCCAAAGCTTTCCTCCTTTCCAGTCGTTTCTTTCCGATGTTTCTCACAGCAATAAAAAGCTGGCTAACACATATGCCCCCCCCCCCCAAAGATGGAGATCATGTGGGCTAATGCACTTTATAGGACTTAGCGTCCCTAAAATCCAATCCAGACTCCAAAACTTTGTAAGTACCAACATGATGCTACAAGTGGAAAACTCCACACCAGGAAATGTTGCTTCATGCACAAAATTATTAAAAATATGCATAAAATTATTTCCTGACTGGGTATTTAAGGTGTGTATGAAATATGAGTTCCATATTTATATATGACTTATTTACCTAACATATCTCATAAAATATGTAAATATTCTAAACTAAAATGGAAGCTGAAACCCCAAACACTTCTGGTTCTCAAGCATTTTAGATAAGGGTCATGGTCACCTTGAGGACCAACTTCACACCAACTATGTCCCCTCATTTCCTGCCTCCTCACTCTGACTCCTGATTTATTATAATAAAAGTGCTCTCCTAATAATGTCCTTGACCACAAGCCTTTGCCTCAGCTTGTTGTTTGGAGAACCTAGGCTAAGGCCCATATTGTCTGAACCACTCTCTGAGGTCAGAGGAACACCTTGTGCTTCTTGGGTTGGTGGCCTGATAGTCAAGAAGTCAAGGGGCCAGGGCTTGGACTAAGAAAGAAAACTAGAGAAAGATGGTGTGAGCCAAGTGCAGACCCTATTGTCTTATCCTGTTTCCTACCACTACAATAATAGTTAGGATTCAGAATTTCACGATGAGCTACGTTTACCTCATAGTCTGGAGATTAGACTGACTGAGGGCACGGCGCTGACATCTGGCAAGGGCCTGCTGCTGTGTCATCCCTTGGCAGACGGGGTGAGAGCAAGAAGGAGAGGGGAAGGAGACAGCCTCAGTGTCTCAGTAGTAGGCCCCATCTCCCAATATCACACTGGGATAGAGTTTCCAAGACATAACATAAGGAGGCCTGCGTCTGTCTTGCAATAGGTGTTTTCTTCTACTTAGACTGTCCCACTTCCAGGTCTACGTGTGGCTGTCACCCTGGAACTCTTGAAGCAGTAGCAGTGGCAAATGGAACCGGACATCTTCTGTTACAGCAATCCTTGTTTTCACAAGCGGGATGGAGAAGATGGAACAGCTGTGGGGTACAGCCAGCCTTTGACAGGGTAGAAATGCTCTTAGCTTTTCCCATGAGTGAAACTGTCCCTGATTCCTTCTCATGGTTTGGGGGCTCCCACCTAACTCCCGAGTCAGGCTTGAGAAGTCTGGTACCAGCAAAGCACCCAGGTCTCTGTTTCCATTGCTGCGGACAATCCTGCTCCCAGGATGGTGGATTCCTTGTGGGAGGCACCTGAGCCTGGAGTTCCTGCTGGGAGTCCCTCCTCCTGCCCCACCCGCTTTTCCGTTTTACACCCATCCACCCCCACCCCAGTCTGCTTATTGCTTTGCAGCTTCCTCCCCTTCTCTGGTTGTCCTTACCACACCTAGCCTCTTGAATCCAGGGACAGAGGCCAAAGGTCACAAGCTGATACCCTGCTGCGAAAGTACTGACTATAACCCTGTTTAGTATTTCCACTCCTGATGTTTTATGTAAAATTTTTTTAAAGGAAATTCCATGTGTAAATCCAGATTTCTGGCTTCCATGGGAAAACGAGACTAGTTGGCAATGATGAACAGTCCCTTGACTTCTGCTGGCTGAGGAGTGCTGCCCGCTGTGCATGGGGCACTTGTGCATCCATTCCAGGTCTCACAGTTGCCGAGGACTTCGCAGGGCCTCTGCAGGTATTTCAGTGTGAGCAGTAAGTTTGTTCCGTTGGTTTAATAGCTCTAACTGAGCACCAAGGACAGGCCTAATTCTAGACCCTGGACCACAGACTACAGTGTCATATTCTGGTGGAGGCGACACACTTGAACAATAGATTCATTCATAGTTAGCATCTCTAGGCGGCAGTAACTACTGTGAGACTGAACATGAGGTAGAGGACATGTGAAGCAGCTAGGTCCTGGTGGGGACAAGTGAGGTGTCATTTTGTAGAGAGTGTCTCTGAAAACCTGAAGGTTGACTGTAAGCAGAGACTAAGGGCAGTGGACACTCCCTAAAGCCAGGAGGATGGATTTTTGTCACCAAGCCACCCCTGTGAGGACTTTTGTAGCAAGGGAATGAGCAAAAGGCCTTTAGGAATATTCTAGGACAAAATATAGAAGCCCAAACACCAAGCATTCTTGTTTGTCCTTATTTGTTTTTAAATTCCAGTAAAAGTTAAACACAAAGGAACATGTTAGTAAGTACTTAATTTTGTTACTGCAAAATAGATAAAATTCAGATTTGGCGTTATGCTTCCAGGAGGGTGAATCCATCCTCTTTTGTCCCCATATTTTAGGGAGCTGCCCTGTCTGCATTAGTCAGAGGAGCTACAGCCAACTTTTCTAATTAGATCCCCAGAGGGAGTGGGGTATGACTATTCTTTAGAGTCCTTTTCTGGAGTATGAGCATAGCTAGTGTTCACCAGGCCCAAGTGTCTGACCACACACACACACACACACACCCCCCCCCCCAAGATTTGGTTATCCACATAAACATGATGCTGCTATGAGTTAACTTTTCTATTTTGAGAAGCACATCGACTCAAAATACCTCCACCTTGTCTCAGACGCATGCGTGCTGACGGAGTCGCCAAAATTGTCCCTTGAGTAAGTGGCAGCTTTAAAAACCGGCCAGCTGAGGACTCCAGAGCAGAAGGTCAGCAGAGGAAAGTAGAGGTTGGATTGCGAAGGCTCAAGGCGTCCCGGGAGGTTCATAGTGGTGGGATTTGATCTGAACGCGTGAGCAGCTTGACTGTGGTTCTGCTCGGCCTTGCCTGTTGCTTCACCGTCTCCCACACTCCAAGATGAATGTGCAGGCCTGCTCTAGGTGTGGCTATGGAGTTTACCCTGCGGAGAAGATCAGCTGTATAGACCAGGTCAGTGGAGAACTTCTGTGGTCTTTGGGGAGAATGACGTACCTGGGACATGTATCTTGTCACCTATGGAGTTCCATTGAACGATAAGGGAAGGACACATTCTACCTTTCTTAATTTCTGTTCATTTCTGTATCTTTTGTGCTGCTTCAAGAAAAAAATGTTTCATTTTAACATATTCTACTTGTGTGTATAGCTCATGAGTTTTAGTTTAATTTTATCCATAATTTTAATTTTTTTAGCTTAAAGTCTGTGAGCCCTGAGTCTAGACGAAGACCACTAATTGCCAGGTCTTTTCTGTGCCTTTCAGACATGGCACAAAGCATGTTTCCACTGTGAAGTCTGCAAGATGATGCTTTCTGTTAATAACTTCGTGAGTCACCAGAAAAAGCCGTACTGTCACGCGTAAGTGTCTGATACCCGGCCGCCACGGCCTGACTTCTGGTTGTCGATAAGTAGCCAACTGATGAGGGATTGGTTCTAAGCTCCAAGGTGGACTCTGAGAGCACCTCCCCCAAAGTGCTCACTCTGATCCAGTCACGGAGGAGCCCTTAAGTGGGACTTAGGGGAAAGACCAGCCCCACCCACCGTAACCCTGTGTCAGGTTATAAACCCTGCAGAGCAGTGTGACTGCTGAAGATACACATAGGCTTTAAAGTTCCTCTTAAATGATGTCCAGGTCCATGACTGTCCTCAGTGAAAATTCATCTCCATGTTACATGTGTTAAATTTACTTGATGTTTTTGAGAGATACGATATAGTGGGAAGTCATGAGCTGAATTCTTGAGTTTTGTGCTCATCCATCTTAAAAGAGACCAGTATTCTAAGAAGTCACTTGACCCCTTGGATCAAGCACTTTACTAATTTCGATTTGCATTGCATTTGCAGCCATAACCCTAAGAACAACACTTTCACCAGCGTCTACCACACGCCTTTAAATCTAACCTTGAAGAAGCCTGTGGCAGCCGCGGGTGGGGTAAGTCACTTAGCTTTGCATTTTGAAATAGCCTGTAAGGGTAATCCCTGGGCTCAGACTCAGCTAATCTTTGTTTCTGTCTATATACCGACCGGTTCACTTCCTCCTCATCCACACGCAAAGTGGCTAATGCTGCTCTTTGTCCTACTGCAACATTAGAGGTCAGCCCACAGGCCCTTGATTCGATCATGATCTTTGTATCTGGCCAGCCACCAGCCAGGACACAGTGGTGTCGCCCTATATAACAGGCCTCACATATGCTAGGTAGTTAATACATAGAACAAAATTTACAGAGCTGACAAAGATTCCAAAGAGTCTCTCTCCCTCTGCAGTATTTTGGAGTAGAACTCCCTTGAACTGAGAAGGAACTGTAATCTCACTGTCCCCCATGCGGGGGACAGCTCAGAGATATTTTGAGAAATGAAGTTTGCTTTGGGAGGGGGGTTCGAGGGCTAGGCAGATGAGGGTGGTGTGTTCATGAGTCCAACAGTTTGCTTCTGTCACCCACCCAGCTGTTGGAACTGTCGCATCTATTAATACGATGAATCATTGGCCCATGAGACGGCTCTGTGGGGTGGGATTTAGGCCGATTTCTAAAATTAGGAATTACCCAGCAGGTGGAGGCTCTCTAGTAATCTCTCTTCACCCGAGACGCCCCCCCTGGTGCCACCCCTGTTTGGGCTGACTCACTGGACTGGACTTAAGGAAGCGTTAGCGCCACTGTCCTTGCATGTACCACTGCAGCTGCTGTGAGCAGACCTCCCTCCCTAAGCGCTCGGCACTGTTTGTGTGTAACAAGCACGTGGCCCTGACTGGGAGGCTGCTTACATCAGTCCACACACGTTACAACCCAGCGGAGCAGGTTCTATTCTTGTCCCGTTCTCCTGAGAGGAACCTGAGGCTCAGAGACATTATGCAACCTGTACACTGCCATCTGTGTACAAATCCGGATCTGTCTGGCTGCAGAGTCCATATTACTGGCTCACTGTGTACATACCCAGAAGGCGGCAAACTGCAAAGGCCAGAAAAATTAAAACTTCACGTATCCGGATGTTTCTGCAGTTAGGTACAGGGAGAAGAACTTTCTCTCAGAATGCTGTTGGTGTGTGTCTACTCTCTGCCATTTCCTAGCCTCCCTCAAGCCTGGCAGGGCTACCTTACAGTTTCACAACACGGCACACAGTGTTTACCTTTCCTTGGGTGGCCGTGGACTCACTCCCTTTTAACTGTGTATGACCGACCTAATCTGGCAGGGTGCCAGGGTAATCTATCATTCTCTTTTAGACCACAGGCAGGAATGCCAGTTTCCTGGGATGCCTGAGTGTGTCTGTTTGCTCACATCTATGACTATGTGACAGTGTGTACATGTTCATATGTTTGCACGTAGTCAGTGTGTATGGGTGCTAGCAAGTGTGACTAGGCATGCATGTACATACAGATCTATGATACATGCACTGCCGTATATACTCATATGTTCGTGTGTATTGTATCTTTGTGGTATGTATGTATATACACATATGTGTATATATGTATGTGGTGTGCATATATGCATGTGTGGGTGTGTTGTGTATAAATGTGTATGTACAAGTATATTTATATGCATATGTGTTTGTACACTGGAATACTACACCATGCGTTTTTGTTCATGGATATATGTGTGTGCACATGTACAGTTGAATATGGTATGTACATGTATGTATGGTATGTATAGTATGTGTGCATATAAACAATTTATTATTGGGACCCCTGTAGCTAGAGTTTTCCTGCCTGGCCCACAGTCAGGACAAATCTCTCTCACCCGCCAGTCTTGCAGCCACTCAGACCCAACCAAGTAAACACAGAGACTTACATTGCTTACAAACTGTATGGCCGTGGCAGGCTTCTTGCTAACTGTCCTTATATCTTATATCAATCCATTTCTATAAATCTATACCTTGCCATGTGGCTCATGGCTTACTAGCATCTTCACATGCTGCTTATCATGGTGGCAGCTGGCAGTGTCTCTCTCACTCAGCTTCCTGTTCTCTTAATTCTCCTCTCTGTTAGTCCTGCCTATACTTCCTGCCTGGCCACTGGCCAATCAGTGTTTTATTTGTTGACCAACTTCACATGCTGCTTGTCATGGCAGTGGCTGGCAGTGACTCCTTCCACCTTCCTGTTCTTTTCTCCTCTCTGTTAGTCCCGCCTATACTTCCTGCCTAGCCAATGGCCAGTGTTTTATTTATTGACCAATCAGAGTAATTTGACATACAGACCATCCTACAGCAGACCCCTTTCTCCTATTTTTTTATTAGGAAAAATTGAAATGAACAATTATGTCCTTTCTAGACCTCAAATCTTTGAACTACCGTAGTGTGTGTGATGAATGAATTTTCAACACTATCCTTCTACCTCTCTGAGACACATGGCCAATTCAAAAAGAAATAAATGCATTGCTTATGTGCTTAAATATTCAAAAGAAAGGCACATGCCAATGATGGGGAATTTGGGTAAAGACTTTAAGCTGGCATTTGTCATAGGTCTATGATTTTTTGCTTCACAAATGTCACTTGGAAAAATAAATATTTATTAAGCTAGAACTTCCTGTTTTCTGAGAGTGGATGGAATTTCTAGAAATGCTACCTTGCAGCTCGCTGCTGTTCAGAGAATGAACTTCCTGCTCAGGATCCCCAGTGGCATTTCCGGCCTTTGGATGTCCCCTCTCTTACTCCTTAGTGTGGCTGTGACTCTCACTTGGGCTCACAGTGTTGGGCAAGGGCAGCAAGGCAGCTTTCTGAAGGTGGGATAGAGCCTCTTGTTTCGGTGACATGTTGCTTATTCCTTAAGTCATGGTTCTCTAGCAGGGTAGTTTTACGCTCATAGGGCAACATTTGCTGACTGGGGACATTTGTCACTATCGCAGTTGGGAGGGAAGAATTATTGTATTTGGTGGGTACGAACTAAGGCTGCTGTGAAACATCCTGCCATGCTCAAGGAGTCCCCCAAGACAAAGACTTAGCTGGGCCTATGTACCAGAAGCCTTGAGTCTCTGAACTGCTCACGACAGTCTCTTCATGTCCAGTGAGGGACGAGTGCAAAGTTGTCTCAGTCATGTACTGACAGCCACCTGCCGGTCCGTGGCAGACATTATGCAGTCGCAGCCTTGGGAAATCAAAGACAGAAAGTGCCCTTGACAGGAAACTGGAATTCCTAGGCTTTTCTCTCTGCCCTTGTTTCTCCATTGTCTGTAAAATTAAGGATTTAAACTTCAGCTTGTAAAAACTGAAGTTTTGGGGCCCCATCTCAGATCCAACAAATTGTGATATCTTGGCTTTGGACCTAAGAACTTGTTGGTTTTTCTCTTACGGTGAGTCCTTCCACAGCTCTCTTTAAGAAACCTTTGCTTTTCCCCAAATCATGAAGGTACTGACCTGTCAGTGCTGTCCAAATTGATCGGAATGTGGGCATGACATTTGTACATCTGTGTCTTTGCCATCACAGTCAGAATCATGGTGTGATTTATAGATACTGCTGACTGCCTATAATATTGGTGTGAAAATATGAAGGCTCCAGGACAGCTAGGAAATCTTGAGGAATACAATAGAAGGACTTAGTTTACCAGTTCTCAAGATTTACTGTGAAAGCAATACCTAGTCATTTAGTGGACTGACATAAACACAGACTAGTGAGACAGATCAGTGAGACAAACCACTGAGACAGACCATTGAGACAGACCAGGGAAACAGTCTACTGGGACAGATCACTGAGTCAGACCAATGAGACAGACCAGTAAGACAGACCACTGAGACAGACCAGTAAGACAGACCACTGAGACAGACCAGGGAGACAGACCACTAAGACAGACCAGTGAGACAGACCAGGGAGACAGACCAGGGAGACAGACCAGGGAGACAGACCGGTAGATGAGAATACAAAGTCCAGCAATGAGTTGCCCATGTGTGATCGCTTGAATTTCAAAAAAAAAAAAAATCACTGCAGTTCAATGTCGAAAGAACGCTCTTTTGGTCACATGTTGGAGAAACTGATGTTTGTGCACTCGATTACAGCTAAATGGTGAAGAATGCTAAGACTAGATATTTTGTGGGGAAAGATTAATTTGAATCCCATCCTAACACTATGCACAAAAAACAACTGAAAGGGTATTACCAGTCAAAATAGAAAAGGGATAAACTTGCATGGAAATGTAAAAGATAGACAATCTCCATGACATCAGAGAGCCAGTGTTTTATCTAGCCTGATGGATGGTGAGTGACAGATTAATGGGAAGGAAGTCGAGTTGGAAGACTTCCCTATGCTAAGTTTATGGAGAATTTAGCTTTAAAAAATTACATATCCACTTATTTACGCGTGCGTTTGTGTGTGTGTGTGTGTGTGTGTGTGTGTGTGTGTGTGTGTGTGTGTGTGAGCATTTGTGCCTGGCTGTACATGTGGAGGTCAGAAGACAACTCATGGGAACCAGTTCTCTCCTTTCGCCATGTGAGTGTTGGGGACTGAGCTCAGGTTGTGAGGCTTCATGGCAAGTACGTTCACTGGCTGAGCCTAGCTTTTTAATCGCACCGCTCAATAGAGCTTTACACATGGCAGGAGTTCAATACGTGCCACCTGGCTGGTGGCACAATGAAGCCACCATGGGACATTGACAGGGCGAGCTCTGTGTTACTGCTAAGATGCCTCACGGCTGAGACTCGGAAGAAGTGTCCCGGTTCAGCTAGGCATCGCTTCTTTTCTTTCCCTCCTCTGGTGGAAATGTCACTGACAATGCTTTCACTGTACACAGGTCAATGGCCAAGAAGATGGTGAGCAGTTCAAATCCGTTTTCCGTTGGGACATGAAGTCCAAGGATGGAGCAGGCACACCCAGCAGGCAGCCATTGATGGGCGAGGTGAGTGGTTTGGAAGGAGAGAGGAGGATGCAGATTATGCAAGAGAAGATCGTTATTGCTACCACTTCTAAGGAAAACACCAGCTTTCCTTTATCCACCATGTCACTCCACCTGTCAGCAGAGACCTCCACTAGTCCTTCCTGAGAGCACCCCAACTGTATCTGCCCGGCTCAAATTTGTCACATTCTTTCCTCCAACCACAGGGCCTCTGTCACCAGGAAGCGTGGCCCCAGCTTGTGGCCAGTGTTGCTCTTCTTCCTGTGACACTTCACCTGGCTCCAGTCCTTCCTCTCCTTTCCTCTGTCCCCTTCTGATTCAGTCACTCCTGCCTGGCCCTGTGAGGGCCTCCCCAAATGGCTTCCCCTCTTCTTGTCCCCAGTCCAGTGTGCCACATCAGTCACACGGTTTCTTGGATGTCTTCTCATGGCCTGTTTATTGATGACCTGCTCCTTAAAATATCCTTGGGCTATTTGTTTTGTGCACATGCACAGCATTTGCATTCTTCTCAGTGTAAAAGACTCTAATATGCATAGCACTAAACCTTAAATTCCCATCTCCATCCCAGACCACTCAGTTCACGTGCCCACCACTAATCCTGCACGTATCCTCTAGACTTTCCTGTGTACTTATATCTGTCTGAGATCTGTTTATAACTGTCCCCTGTCTGTGTCTATCAATCATCTACCTGTCTCTCAATGTTCTATCCATCTCAAACTTCTAGTGCTTAATTTGGGCACACCTACTACCTCACTGAAGGATCTGAACTGAGTTATTTAGCCACTATTTTTTTCTTAATTTAATTTTTATTTTCAAATTATTATTATTATTATTTTATACAAACACATATATAATGAATTTTAGTCATTATTATGCCCCTATTATCTCACCCACTGAAGCCTTCAAGTCACCCTCCTTTCATGGTTTTGTGTGTGTGTGTGTGTGTGTGTGTGTGTGAGAGAGAGAGAAAGAGAGAGAGAAACAGAGACAGAGACAGAGACAGAGACAGACAGACAGATAGACAGACAGGCAGACTGACTCACTCACTCACAGAGTTTAATTGAGATTACTGGATTGTGGACCACTAATCAGTAGCTACACCACTGGAGAAAAACGACACTCCCTCACCCAACAACCATTAATGGCCAATAGTCCCTCAGGGAAGGATGTGACATCATGGGCTCCTCCGATCTATGGTCTGATGTTGCTGGGACCAGTCTTGTACAGATGACGCCAGATGCAGGGAGTCTTGAGTGCTAGGTCCAAGAGATGCCCTTTTTTTTTTTTTTTTTTTTTTTTTTTTTTTGAGGCAGTGTTTCTCTGTATAGCTCTGGCTGTCCTGGAACTAGCTCTGTAGACCAGGCTGGCCTGGAACTCACAGAGAGCCACCTGCCTCTCTGTGACCCTCCTTTCATGGTTTTGTGTGTGTGTGTGTGTGTGTGTGTGTGTGTGTGTGAGAGAGAGAGAGAGAGAGAGAGAGAGAGAGAGAGAGAGAGAGACTCCCGAGTGCTGGGATTAAAGGCGTGCGCCACCACACCAGGCTGCAGACTTTTTTTTATGGTGGCCCATTTCCCCATTCTTCAGTTCTTATGTTCCTTCTTCCCCCTTTCCTGTGATTTTCCTTGAGCCTTGGAGGGGGTGATAGAGATGCATTTAGGGCATTTATTCTTGGAACTTTGAGCAGTTATGGGTCTGTCTGTGCCTTAACCACTGTGTGTCGATAAAGACTGAGAACATCGTTAATCCATGGATATAATCATCAATATTCAGAACAGTAGTAGGATGCCCTAGTGCCAATGACCTCTCTGGCCCTGGTGTCTTGATCAGGTCACAGTGCTAGATCCATGTGTGTCCTAAGTTCCCTCCTGTGGAGAAAGGGCCTCAAATCAAATCAGAAAACAATTTTATCACCTATAAAGTAAACTTAAAGAACTTGTTAACCCACAGGGCTATTGTAAAGATTAAAGAATAGACAAATGTAAAGACGTCAGAAATGGCATTAGGTACAAGAATAGTGGCTATTATTATTTTATTGACAATTATATGCCAATGTATTTTTTCATTAAGCAATTATTATTACTTTCCAGCTGTCTTTCCATTCCACAGATACTACTTATAGAGCTGTGTGGATGTGTGCTAAGGATTCACCACTGAGAGCAGCTGTAGGGTGCAAACCTGGCAGGGTAGGCAGGGTTGTCTGCTCTTACAAATGATAAAGTCGCAACAATTACTCTTTCCCACAGTCTCTTTTGGACACAGCAAGTGTTTCCCTAGAGCAGACAATGAAATGAGGTTGTGATGTCCCAGTTTACGTGCCTTCTGATTTTCACTAAGGTTGTCAATTGCTCTCTCATACAGGTTACTTTAAAATCCTTTATTTTCCCTAAAGTAAATGTAAGCACATAAATGTCTTTTCATTGCTATTTATTTCCTTAGTTTTATTCCTGAAGTTTTACAGCAAATATTTTAAAAGAAAAATCTATTTTTTTCTTTTTTCCTTTGCTTTTCCCATTGGCAATCTTCAGATACAAAATAAGTAGTAGGTTTTTAAAATTTTGCTGGGTAAAACTGGGTAAAACTGACTTACCTCAGACCTCCTGCCAATGGGGACTTCTCCCTGCCCAGGCTTACTGCACTGAGGGGCAAAGAAATGTTTTATTGCATTTGGGAGGTTTCTGTAACAGACGATCTCAGGGAATTCAGTTATCCAAGGTATTAGGTTGTTTTCTAGTCTGAAAAACATGGGCAGTTTGGTTGGCTGAGACCCTGCATGTAGGAACAACTTGCTGTTAGATTGTGTTGATAGTGAAGGATTGCTAGGGGAGTGTGGGGTAGGCTGTGGGGAGTGTGGGGTGGGTTGGGGGAGTGTGGGGTGGGCTGGGGGAATTTTGGGTTGGGCTGGGGGAGTGTGGGTTGGGCTGGGGGGAGTGTGGGGTGGGCTGGGGGAGTGTGGGGTGGGCTGGGGGAGTGTGGGGTGGACAACCAAGCATGCAGGGAATGTATCTGGATGCGTGTACCTGCTTTCTTTACAGAGAGACTATTGGCCAGGGTATGGAGAAGGGAAAACTTGGTATCCAGGAGCTCTGCCAGACCCTGAGATTGTAAGGATGGTTGAAGCTCAGTCTCTTGGTGAGGTAAGAGCTTATGAACCACTTACAGTTAGTAGGTAACAATTCCTTTACATATTCCTTTCTTTTTAAAATTGTGGTAGACAGAACACCTTCCCCTTGTCTTATCTTGACTAATGCCACTGTAGCAAAAAAACTCCTGACAGAAACAAAGGGGGTGTTCGATTTTGTCTCATGGGTTCAGGGGAGCTCAGTCAATCATGGCAGTGACTTGTTCACAATGTCTACCAAGAGGCAGAGAAATCAGTCTAGAGCCTGAAGTAGATATGACCTTCAAAGGCTGGTCCCTAGTGACCTACTTTTGACAGCCATACTCCATCTCTTAAGGCTCCATGCCACCCTCAAAATAGTGTCATAGCCGGGTGGTGGTGGCGCGTGCCTTTAATCCCAGCACTCGGGAGGCAGAGGCAGGCGGATCTCTGTGAGTTCGAGGCCAGCCTGGTCTACAGAGTGAGTTCCAGGAAAGGTGCAAAGCTACACAGAGAAACCCTATCTCAAAAAACCAAAAAAAAAAAAAACCCAACAACAACAAACAAAACAAAAAAACAAAAACTCCCCCCAAAACAAAAAAATAGTGTCACATGCTAAGCCAGGGAAAAAGTATTCAAGACATAAGCCAGGAAGGGGGTAGTCGAGCTAAAATGCTTCTCTCCCCAAGATTCCCATGTCTCAATCTGTGAATCCCATCACTCAGTTTCCTCACACATCAAAGACAATGTACAGATGTGATTAAGTTTAGGATCTTTCGATAGGAAGAACCTGGATTCTGAGGGCTCCCCACAAGGTTCTCTCTAGCCAGTAATCAGAGAAAAGTCACTGTAGTGATAGACGCAGAGGTCAAAGCCATGTCGGGTCAAGAAGTGAGGAACACCAGGGCCTCAGGAAGATAGAAAGGAAAGAGACAAATTCTCCTCTTGTTGCTCCAGAAGGAGCCAGTCCTGTGGCCCACACTAGACTTCTCACCTCCAGGACTGTGAGGGAGTAGAGAGGGCTGGAGCAACCCTTGACTGAAGATGGTTCCCTTGCTCCTTCTGTACACAGCTCTGTACACTCTCCCCATGGAAGACCCTACTTGGGAAATTATTGTTAGCTCTTGTGATTTGTTCCTATGAAAAACACAAAGAAAGAGAAACACAAGCGCTGAGGTTCTATTTCTCATTAGAAAAGTTAACCCTCAGATTGCTCAGAAAGTAAGCAGGGAAAATGAGACATCTTCTTTCCTGTGCTGTAGAGCTCTCCCTGGAGATGAATTCCAGCCGAGTCGCTTGGATTAATGGCGGTGTTACAATACAAGGGCACCTGAGGGAGTTGTACCAGGCTCCCCACAATATTCTCTAAACACTGATCCCCTTTGACTTAGGGGAATATGGGTCCTCAGTCTTGATGGTGTTATTCAAGGATCATGTTCAAACTTATCCCAGAAATTGACGTGTTTCCCATGTATGAAATGAGTCCAGTGTCACTGACTTCATTGCAATTTCGTGAGTTCTCATCCAGGACCAGACTGGTTCTCACGCCTCTGCGGTTCTCCAGCAGGGCTATACAGAAGACTGCGAACAGCAGCAAGGTAAGGGGAGTTTCCCAGCGATGATCACACCTGCCTACCAAAGGGCCAAGACAGCCAACCAGCTGGCCAGCCAGGTGAGGGTCCCTGGGCTCGTGTGTACCCTTGATGCTAACTTCTGACATGAAGGCAGCCAGCCCTGCCATTCAGGGAAACAAGAAGAAGAATGTTTTATAGGGTTGTGGGGAAAACCAAGTTTTCCTCATAATGTGTCTTCTGCATCTTGATTGGGCCACATTTACAAAATGTGGAAAGGGAGGGATGCAGAGACCATATAACTTACCCAAAGACTAAAATAAACGTTTCTCCAGGTTGCTGGTTTTTCTTAGAATGGATGTGTGTGGGGGAACCTGCCCCCACTTTTTCTCCAGGGTACTCTTGAGGAGAGAGGGATAAGAGATATTAGGTAGAAAGATAGAGGGGGAGAGAAACACATAGAAACACAGGATAGCCTGGGGAGGGCCTGGATTAATATCCACCGGCCCCTCCTGTATCTTCTAAAGGGCCTTTTATAGGACTGCCAAGGGGTGGAGCAAAGACCTCCCCCTAGCACAGCCAAGTGCAGAGCCTTCCAATCACCTGGTAACCACACACGTGGTCACACAATCCTCTAGTGCAGCCCTGCTGGGTAAAGCAAGCTCGGATCTCACTCGGAAACCTTGTGGCCTGCCCAGATGTGGATCTACCTGGAGAACAGCATAGCCTGAGGGGTAAGGGCTCAGGCTTTAGAGACAGAAGCTTAGGATTTGAACCCTGGTTCTCTCAAACATTTGCTGTGTAGCTCTGGTCAAATCACTTAGCTTCTCTGTCCCTCAACTTCTTGTTCGTGGTAAATAATAGTTCCACTGGATGTAATTGTTGAAATGGTCACATGAATTGCTATTTAGTAACACTTAGAAACACCTGGTACTCTAAGTTGGCGCATCAGCAAAGATAATGTTTGTGAGCATAGACTTGGTTTGTTTTGAGCATGTCTGAAGGTTTAGCTTCTGGAGAGCGTAAGGCAGGGTCCTTGAAGAGGCTCGAAGCAGGTGTGGCCACGGTTTTGACTCAGCTTCTCCTTATCAGGTACAATACAAGAGAGGCCACGATGAGCGCATCTCCACGTTCACTCCGGCGGCAGACACCCCTGAGCTGCTACGGGCCAAAGCTGGGGGACAGCTTCAAAGTGATGTAAGAAATGATGTAGGAGGGCCGGGGAAATGGATCAGCAGACAAAACATCTGCCACACAAGCATCTGGACCAGAGTTCAGATTCCCACAACCCGTACAAAATCCAGACAAGGGCACTGCCCTGCCTGCAATCCCGGTGCTTGGAAGGCAGAGACCAGGGTTCTGGGACAAGCTGGCTAGCTAGACTAGCTAGAATTAGAGAGAGCTTCATGTTGAGTGAGAGACGCTGCCTCAATACATAAGGTGGAGAGCAACCAAGGAATATACTAAACGCACCTTCAGGCCTCTCTATGTAAGCACACCCATATGCAAAGGAGCCTGCAGACATGTGTGTACCCACCCTCATGTGAGCACACATATGACCCTGGCCCACAGCTCCACCCTGGCCCGCAGCCTCACCCCTGGCCCGCAGCCTCACCCCTGGCCCACAGCCTCACCCCTGGCCCACAGCCTCACCCCTGGCCCACAGCCTCACCCCTGGCCCATAGCCCCACCCTGGCCCACAGCCTCACCCCTGGCCCACAGCCCCACCCCAGCCCCACCCGGTACAACACAGGGATGTGCTGAACTCCACACTGTGTCCTCATGAGCCAGGCACTGGGAATGAACAGGCAGGTAAGACAAATTCGGCCCTCCAAGCAGTAAGCTGTTACTCACGTTAAGAACTGTCCAAGGTGGTAGGCAGGGGCTCATGGTACTCTGAGAGGACAGCCCCTCAGATGGTGATGCAGCGAGTCATTCACTGTTTTCTTTTGAATTGTCCAGGTAACATACACAGAAGACTGTGGAGCTCAGAGAGGGAAAGGCAGTTTTCCTGCTATGATCACACCTGCTTATCAGATAGCCAAGAGAGCCAATGAGCTGGCAAGTGATGTAAGTACCTATGGCTATGCACCATGTTAAGGAGGAAGTGGGGTCTCAACCTGGATCAGGAAGTCCAACTTCCTGTCTGCTTTTACATGCTTACCAGAGCCAAGAAGGACCTTTCCGTCATCACTGTCAAACAGTGGCTTGCCACTTCATGTCTGAGATGGACTCCCTAGACCCCCACAGAGACAGAAGGCCCCACAAAGCGTGGTTTTTTTTTTTTTTAACGTTTGTGGCTCTCATAACGGGACTCATTGAGTTTTTTCTTAACCTCTAAACAGGTGAGGTACCATCAACAATATCAAAAAGAAATGAAGGGTGTGGCTAGTTCTGTTGGAGGAGCTGAGGGCAAGATGGCAAAGGAATGTGCAGACCAGTATGGCCAGGTATGAGGTACTTCTGGGAGTGGCCTGTCTTCTCCAAGGTCAGTTCTCTTTGTTCTCTACAGCTGTGATAGCCATGGATATTATTATCAGGGTTTGGACTTAGGTCCAAACAATATACAGACATCAAATCCCAAGCATCTTGAAAAGAGAGCCTATACCAGTGTGGTGACTTGGCCAATAATACGATGTTTTCATCTGTTTACTGAAGGACAATTACAAGGAATCAGATCGATTGTGTTAGCACAGGATGAACATGGAAAGGGATCAAAATGTACGTCTTGAGGGGCTGCGGGGATAGCTTCGTGGGTAAGGGTGCTTTCTGTGTGAGTAGGAGAGCTTCAGTTCAAATCTCCACCATCCACATTAAAAAAGGGAGAAAGGAAAAGCTGGCATTGCCACATGCAACCATCACTGCAGTGCTATGCACCGTGGGGACACAGGATCTGCGCGCGGGGATTACTGGCTGCCAGCCTAGCTCCAGTTCAATGAGAAACCTGTCTTAAGAGAGTAAGGTGGGGCAAGATAGAACAGGATGCTAGAAGTCATCCTTTGGCCTCAGAACCCATGCACACCTGCACACACCACATGCACATTTAACACACACACACACACACACACACACACAGAGATTTCTAGAATACACTGTTTTATCTAGCCACCTAGGTAAACTATTTACTTCCTAAGGAAGTAATT
>CABHPQ010154119.1:4783-18475 GCA_902168405.1 Peromyscus aztecus | reverse complement strand
TGTGTGTGTGTGTGTGTGTGTGTGTGTGTGTTACTGATGCACTCAATGACATTAAGGGATGTTTTTCTAAATTATTTGGCAGCGTGTGTGAACTATATAGGAAACTACAAAGAACTGATTTCTTTAGGGAAACCAAGTCAGCACGGGTAGGCATATGCCCATGTGACTCTCACATATGCACATGGGATGTATGTGAAGATGGGTTTTGATCCCTTTGTGAAAGTGTCTGCCTAAGCAAGAAATGCTTAATTTTGAGTTTAAAGGACAGTTTAATTGAATCATACAAGCAAACTACAGGCATTTGTTGTTTTAACTCAGTGAAATATGTTCTTACTTATCCCATGTTTTAGAAGACTCAGAAAAACTTCTATGAATCAGTTTTATTTTAAAAAGCAAAAAAAAAAACACCTTGCAGGAGCTAAGTGTAATGTTTACATCTGTAATCCTATAACTTGGGAGGGTGAGGCAGGAGGATTGCCAGGAATTTGACCCTGGAAGACCTGGTGAGTTCCAGTCTAGTCTGGAGTACATAGTGAGATCCTGTCTCAACAAACAAACAAACAAACAAACAAACAAACAAGCAACAAAACAAACAATCAAAAATACCCCCTTGCTTCTATATTTGGCAAAAAACATCCAGTCTGTATTTTCCCATCTCATCCACCCCTAGTTAGGACACCCAGGCCATTTCTTTTGTGTCCACACACATTTGGAAAGCCACAAAGCCCATCACAAAGAATCCTAGAGCTGTCTTCTTCCCCAGC
This sequence comes from Peromyscus aztecus, assembly GCA_902168405.1. Lineage (NCBI taxonomy): Eukaryota > Metazoa > Chordata > Mammalia > Rodentia > Cricetidae > Peromyscus > Peromyscus aztecus. The sequence continues at coordinate 17,711 of CABHPQ010154119.1, read as the reverse complement.
TCCCGAAATGGACCTTTTCTACTAATTACGTTTGGCCTAGAACATTCTGGTAAATGAGCAGGAAGGAAGGCTTAAATTAATCAATTTTCCTTTGGGGGCAGAAAGAGGCCGAGACACTAAGTTTGGCTGTAGCTGAAGTGTAATTTGTAGTGTTCCAGAAGGTTCCTGGTCAGTAGAGCATGTGGACTGGAATTTCCAGTCTTGATGATAATGAACTCAACAATCAAAGTGGATGTCGTTGGATGGCACCATGGGCAGCAGTGGAGGGAACTCAGGCTAGCATGGCATTCTGCTGTTTGATTTAGCATGACTTCTCAGGGCATGAGTAGGATGGAGTGAGAGGCAGGCAGATAAACTATAAATATCTGTAGTGCCTTAAATACCATGCAGCTCATTCCTGCTAATGACTAGCTAGACACATGAAAAAGAGTATGCTGTGCAATAAATTTGTTATTCATAACCAAGCAATTCCCTAATAGAAGTCAGTACCCTACATAAAGATTCACACATACACAGACATACACAGGCACACACACACACATGCACATAAACACAGACACACACAAACACACATACACATAAACACACACACACAAACACACACATACACATAAACACAAACATACACACACACACACACAAACACACACAAAACAAAGCTACCAACACAAAACTAGAAAGCAGAAAACAAAAACCATGGAGGCTGCCACCAAAACCAAACAACAAACTTAGATCCATGTCCCTCCTCCAGACTTAACCTTTCTTCACTCACTATATTTGACCCAAAACACTCTGGCTTCGAAGCAAAAAGGGAGGCTCAAGCTAGCCAATTTTCATTTCTGTGGTAAAAAGAATCCTGGCTACTTAGATTTGATCCAAGTATTTCACTTAAAGAAATGTATGCGCTAGAGTCTTGAAGGCAGGCTCTTGCTTCAGAGGAGCCCCCAGGGAGAGTGTTGTGATCCCAAGGGATTCCTTAAGACGATTTCATGCCCTGGGCAGACAGCTGGTGAGGAAACAGGGGACTGCCCAGGGTAGGTCTGGGCTGAAGGGGGATTCTGCGACATCCAAGAGAACGTGCAGCTGACTTGATTTACCACATCCCTTTTCACTCACGAGACGCTGGTTTTGTGAAAGGTTTTTCTTTATGGGAGTTGGAGAGTGGTGTTCAGGAAGGAAAGGAAAAATTAAAATGAGACTGATCATTCTCATCCTCAATACAAATTTACCCCATTTCGGAGACTGATAGCAACATGTGGTTCCTCTTCACAAAGTTACAAAAGGTTTTATTCTACGTGATTTCTGGTTACACAACACACATGGCCGGTGAGGAGCAGTACGGAGATGTCAAAGAACCCTTCTGCATAGATCTGCTGTTGGGCTTCCCAAAGTAATATTTGAGACCAAAGGAATACAACCACATGTGTATTCAATAACAGCATCGGGGGTGGAGAATCTCTTGGCTTATCTGATAATGTGATGATTGATGATGATAATGAGGAGGAGGATGACAGATTTTTATGTATTTATTATATAATGGCCCAGGCTCCAGGATCTAGTATCTTATTTACCACATGGTACTTCTTTGGCAGTCACTGGACTGTCCCGTGTGGAGGAGCTTTCCTGAGATCAGTCTCTTGAACTGTCACTTCTGAGCACCACACATTCCAGGAAGGACACATTACTGACCAAAGCTTTTGATTGACTCACCAGGCTTACTCAGAAGAGTGTGATGAACCTAGGGGAAAGGGCAGCTTCCCGGCCATGATCACCCCAGCTTATCGGAATGCCAAGAAGGCCAATGAACTTGCTAGTGACGTAAGTACTGGCAGAGTCACAGAGGTGGAGATAAGGGAATGCTGAGGGCTGTGCTTACTGAAAGTCATGGACAGACACCTCTCAGGGCCAAGCGAAAGCAGAAAGCTAGCCTGCCCCCAGGTCCAAACTCATGGCATCTTCTTGATCTGCTCATAGACTTTAAGTCCATTTATCTGTTCACATGAAAATGGGGCTAAACTAACTACACTGGTCATTTGTCATTTGAAAAGGTACAAATGCTGGTCCAGGCAGATAAGCAGGTGTGAAGAGAATCTTTCCCAAAACCCCATAGTGAAATTGAGCCTCTTAGGGGAAAAGCTCACTGAATGAATGTAACAAGTCTTTCTCTGTCCCACCAGCCAGCTCCCAAATAATGACACAGGAACTTATTTTTAATTCTGAAAGCTTGGCCTTTAGCTTAGGCTTGTTCCTAACTACCTCTTAGAGCTTTAACCCATTTATATCAATCTACATTCTATCACATGGCATTACCTCTCTTCCATCTTGCACCTCCTGTTTCCTGTCTCCTGTCAGCTCCTGTAAGCTTCCATTATCTCCTCCTCCTTCCTGTCTCTACCCGGAAGTCCCGCCTATACCTCCTGCCTAGCTATTGACTTTCAGCTTTTTATTAGACCAATCACAACAAACACATCTTCACACCGTATACAAATGTCCCGCAACAAAAGAAGTCATGTGATTATCAAATTGGGTATGACCCAGTGAGTGATAAGAGGCTTTTATTGGAGAATGTTAGGCAACAGGCGGTCCTTGAGAGATGGGCTATAATTAAACTCAGTAAAGTGTGGTACTTACTGTAGTTCTTAACATGCCAACATGGACTTGGTCTCTGACTGGAACTAGTATTCACTTCATCCTTTTACCCCTCCCCCTCCTCCTCCCCTTCCCCCTCTTCCTTCTCTCTGCTGCTGTTTAGTGAGGACCCAGGCACCCAGGGCAGCACCACCTTTGCCCTGAGAAGGGAAAAGCAAGACATTATTCCTTTCTCCTCTGCAGACAAGGCAGAGATGGTGTTGGAATTGAGGGCAGGATGGGGTTGGAATGTCTCTTTGTGACGGTTGCCGGAAGAACCTCTCTCACTGTCTCCAGGCAGTGTTAGAGTGCAAAGTGTGAGAAGTGTGGAAAGGCAGGAAAAGTTGTAACACAAAAAAAGAATCCAGTGGTTTCTAAATTTAATAAGAGATTTTAAAGGATCCAGGGGAATTTTCCTTCCTTTAGAGAATTCTATTGCGTTAGTGTTAGTATTAAATCCAGATTGTTGCAGATGTCTCGTGTGGAGTGCGGCAACCACAACCCAAGATTCTCTTTGTGTGCTTCTTCCAGATCAAATACAGGCAGGACTTGCATAAGATGAAAGGCGCTGCACATTTTCACTCCCTTACAGCCCAGGACAACTTGGTTCTTAAGCGAGCTCAGAGTGTGAACAAGCTTGTGAGTGAGGTGAGTGTTGGGGAGAGCCATGCTCCTGTTCTGTCCCCCTTTTCTCTCAGACTGGGAATGCAGTGGCCCTGTTTAAAAAGAGTGCTGCTGCTGCTGGCACATACCTATAACCCTGGCACTTACTTGACAGGTAGGGCAGGAGGGTCAGGAGTTCAAGGCCACTCTAGGCTCTACAGTGAGTTGGAGGCCAGCCTGTACCATGTGAGACCCTGCCTCAAATCAAACAAAATGAAACTGCATACTATCTGCATGTTCCCAGTTTCCAAATAATGCATATATAGAACCAAACAAATCTTTTTCTGTGGGCTCAAAACTTTCTTACTAAATATTCAGAAGTGCCAGATTTGTAGCTGTCAGAAAGACTACTAGACAATACAACTTGTAGAGGTTTGTTTTAATTTTTAATTGCTTGTGTGTGCATGCATGTGCACATATGTGAATGCAAGTGCCCTCAGGAAACAGAAGAAGGTGCCAGGTCCCCCTGGAGCTGGAGCTATAGGCAGTTATGAGCCACCCAAACTGGGAAGCAAACTCAGGTTCTCTGCTAGAGCAGCAGGCACTTTCTACCTCCAAGCCATCTGCCTAGCCCGCATGCTCCAACTCTTAAAATCATAAGTGTTACATTAGTGTGGAATCAAAGCCTAGAAAGACTGTTTCAAATGCCACATTTCTCTTATCACTGGAGTCAGAGTTCAGAGAAGCCATGTCTATTCCATGAGTTCCACCTGCCTTCCAGGTTGGTCTGGCTGCTGGATGTACATTGTTTGAACCACCCTGTGTGTAAGCCTTTCTGAACTAGGACTAGTTGGCAAGAACACATGTCCTCTAGCTCCCTGGGGCTCTAGTGTCCCTTCACAGTGGCTCCTGTCACCTGCACTGCTGCTCAGTACCTTTGAGTGGCAGCTCTGACTGCGGGAAGAACTGTGGCTATGAAAAGTGCCCCTGTACCGTGTTCTCTGCAACTGAGGTGCTGAGATGCAGATGTCTTAGAGCACGCTGTTCTTCTGTAAGGCCTGAATCTCAAACCAATCTGATCAGTGACCTTCTGTCCTTTGGCCTTTGAATACTCAGATAAAACTTCCCTGAGCCTCATTAGGAGCCTTGGATGCTTTGAGGTAGTCTGGTGCTGAGAGATTAGACATTCTAGATGATTTTAATACTCTGGAGCAGATGTCAGCACCCTATGGCCTTAGTTTCAGATCTAGCTCACAGCCCAAATCTAGCTCAGGGCCTGTTTTTATAAATGAAGTTGTGTTTGGGACACAGCCACGTTGTATCTGCCTATACAGACTGCTCTTGACTGCCATTAGGATCTTGCGGTGAATTTGAGCACCCGACATAGAGACTATGTGGAGGGCAAAGCCTGAAATATTTGATCTATTTTTTAGCTATATGATATATGATGTAATAACAATTATATTAATATATAATTAATATTAACATATGATATATGTGCTACATATAATATGATCACTTGGTAAACCTTAGCAATCATTGGACAATCTCTTTTTCTTTCTTTTTTTTTTTTCGTTTTTCGAGACAGGGTTTCTCTGTGTTGTTTTGGTGCCTGTCCTGGATCTCGCTCTGTAGACCAGGCTGGCCTCGAACTCACAGAGATCCACCTGGCTCTGCCTCCTGAGTGCTGGGAGGCATGCTCTACCACTGCCTGGCATGGACCATCTCTTTTTCATAGCCCAGAAAAGGAAAGTGTCTGGCCTGATATAGAGATCTCAGGACCAAAAGTAGAACCAGAGACCATTGGGTAGGTGGAGGCCAAGGACAGTTCAACCACCAGAAGGAGTATGTGCACATGGAAAAGGACCGCTCCTCTTCTATGTGAATATGCATACCTGAACACAGGCTATCAAGACATGTCTGTAGAGCCTGGAGAGGTGGCTCAGTGGGCAAAGTGAGGACTTAAGTTTGGATCCCTAGCATCCAGTTAAAAGCCAGAAATGGTGGCACAAACTTTTCACTTTAGCATTGTGGGTGAGATGGGGTGGGGTGGGGTAAGGGGAGCAGAGACCATGTCCTAGGAACTTGTTCTCCAACCATTGTGGCTGAAATAGCAAGTTCCAGAGTCAGAAAGAGACCATGCCTCAAAAAATAAGGTGAAGAGTAATAAAAAAGACACTCAACATGGGCCTCTGGCCTCCACATGTGGACTTATGAGTGTGTACACATGCATACACACAACCACACACACAAAATTAAAGACTTTTTAGTTCTTAAATATATTTTATTTTATGTGTATGTGTATGTACCTGAGTGTATGTTTATGCACCATGTGCATACTTGGAGGTCGGAAGAGCATTGGATCCCTGGAACTGGAGAGCCTCCATGTGGGTGCTGGAAACTGTGGGTGCAAGAGCAGTGGCCTCTCAACACTGAGCCATTTCTCTAGCCTCCCCCACCCACTTTAAAATAAGGATGTATTTCTAGAGTAAGGATTCAAATGCACACATGGTTTTGCATTTTTGACTATATGTATCATTTGTCAGCATTAAAATGTACCAAGCATACCTTTAAAAGGCATAGCTCCACCACACAGTTTTATCACACTGTAACAATTTAAGTTGTATTTCCTTCAGTGAGTGATCCCAAGGGCACTTTCTATTTCATTTTCCCCTATGATTATCAGTAAGATGAGCCAGCTCTGCCTCTCTTCATGGTGCTAACCATTAGCTGCTTTCTGCAATTACCTGGGACGGTCTATTTGGTAACAATAGCCTCACATCCTATGTGAGGCACACCCGGGGAGCTCCATTGCCAGCCTATTTCAAATTAAAGATGGCCTACCTCAGAGTGGGCTCCTTCATCATATTCCTTTGTAAAGCACTGTGGTTAAATTTTTTTGATGTGTTCACAGAGACATGTGGGTCTACAGTGGGAGGAGTTTCTCAATGCACTTGTCTGTGGGGGCTCTCAGAAGAAGCAGGGCACAGCTAGAAGTTTGGACATCACATAGACACTTAAGACATTCTACCCCAAGGGAACTCACAGCATTTCTAAAATAATTTTTATAGTGATGTTTTATTTGTACTGAAATGTGATTTGTATGTTAATAAATAAAGTTGCCCGGGTCAGAGCTATTAGAGCCATAGCAAAAGCTGGGCAGTGGTGGTGCATGCCTTTAATCCCAGCACTTGGTAGGCAGAGCTAGGTGGATCTCTGTGTGTTCAAGGATACAGCCAGCATTGGAGACACACGCCTTTAATCTCAATACCAACCATAGAAGACCTGGAGGTCTGTACAGACAGGCAGTGACTAGGAGGTCACGTGGTTGGGTTTACAACCAATGAGAAGGCAGAACAGAAACTCTATAAAAAAAGACAGACACAGGAAGTAGGTTTCTTTTGGAGAGGTACAGCAACAGCGACAGTGAAGGGTAAGGTTTTTAGCTCTTAGCTATTGCTCTGACCTCTTGGCTTTCATCTCTGTATTGGCTCTATGTTTCTTATTTAATAAGACGATTGGTTACATCTACAATTTTTGACACCATAATAATAATAATTATTATTTGATGCTGCAGAGCAAACCTGGAACCCCATACTAGGGACACTCACTGTCACCAAGTTACACCCCAACCTGTTTTACAGTTCTTGATCTGCAAAGCACTACAGTACCTGCTATTGAGAAGGACTACATATGTGTAACTTTCAGAATGAAATAACTTGCTTTATTACTTATTTTTATAAAGGAAAATATGCACACACACACACACACACACACACACTTTTAGTATCCTCTGCCCTACTTTAAATCTTGGGTTGAAAGTTTTCTAAAAAAAACATCCCAGTCAAGTCTTGGGGATGTTTTTAAGAAAGTTCTTGGTGTTTGGTTTTCCAAGGTGGAGTATAAGAAGGATCTGGAAAGTAGTAAAGGTCACAGTATCAACTACTGTGAGACACCCCAGTTCAGGAACGTGAGCAAGATCTCAAAGTTCACCAGCGATGTGAGTTATTGCCCGAGCACCTGTCTGGGCACATTTTGTGAGTTGAGCTTCTGGGTTTCCCGAGAGATGGTCTTTGTGACTATTTCCATGTGTCCAGGAGAAGCATGGCCTCCCAGGTGCATGGTACTCTGAGTATTGGTTAAGAATGTCTTCTGGGATTAGTCTGCTTATTATCAAATGATGTCACAACCTCAACATTCCTTGCTTGTCCGTACGTGGCCGAGTCCTCAAGGCAGGACTGTGTTTGTACACCCCATCTGTGTGGCACAGTGGCTGTCCCTGGTGCTGAATGCTAGCATGGGGGCCTGGTTGAGCATGCAGTATCCCTCTCACTGTGTCCTTCTGGGTTAATGTATGATCTCACTTAGCCCTCATAGTCAGCTGAAGAGCCAGATAGCATTTCCCCATTTTACAGATGATCAGACACCAAATGCCAGATGTCACTTACAAATTTGTATATCCTCAGAGAAGATGTATTCAATCCATTTTGGTTTTCCTTTTATTTGGTGAACAGCATTTACGACATGACTCATTATTCTACATGGTTGCCATAGTGATGAATTTTTACATCATAAAATTTGACAAGGATCAGGTTCTATTTTTTTGTGCATAATCATCCCTCGATATCCACAGGGGATTGACTGGTTCAGGACCCCCTTGGCAGATGCTGTAATTCTCAGATTCCAATGTCCCGTATGTAAAAATGATGTAGTAATGGGGCATAGCCTTTGCATACACTTCAGGTCATCTCCAGATTACTTACAATACTCAATGCATCAAAGATGCTATATAGATAGATACGCTAAATTTTTAAAGGAAAAGCTTACACATGTTTACTGCAGATATAGCCTTCTTTTCAAATATCTTCAATCTGTGGTAAGTTGAATCTACAGATGTAGATGCCATGGATACAGAGGGCTGATTGTATTTAGACAAGGAGGCGATAACACATAATGACTTGACTTGTGGACCATGACCACACTATCAGGACTTGTTCAATGGTTGTCCGCTGCCAGCTCCACACTCTCACAGTGCATTTTCATACTGGAAAAGTCTGGTAAATTTAAAAATAAAGATGTAAAAATGAACAAACAGAACCAGTCTGCTTGGTGCTCCCCACAAGATGTGTTTCTGCGTGCTTGTCTACCCATCTTTTACCAAGTCCTTGTGTTCTTTTGACATTTAAGGTTTTTTTTTTTAAGTTTTTTTTTCAGTAATATAGAATCATGTTGTTTATTTTTAGACTTAGTTTACCTTTACCTAGTTGGGAAATTTTCATCAAAATTTGATGTTTTCATGTAGAATAAATATAAGGAAAACTATCAGACTCACCTGAGAGGCCACTATGAAGGAGTCGGCATGGACAGACGCATGCTCCACGCTCTCAAAGTTGGCAGCCTGGCCAGCAATGTGAGTTCTGATTAAGGGATGGTGGGAATTGGCTGGTTGGGGTGTGAAAAATTTGGCCAATTATTTTTTAAACCTCTCTTTAAAAATTGTATATTTTGATATCTAAAAACAGACCCACATAGACCATAATGTTACCCAATACAATAAAGAATGTATAAAAAGCTTTTAAAGCTTTCAGAGGCTCAGCTAAGCCTTAGTTAGCATTCTTTGACTTGAAGGATCTATCATAATTAATTGATCCAGTATAGTAAAACGCTCAGCTTCTGAAAGACACAGTAAGGTGGACATGTGTGATTCCTACTTGAAGCGCTGTGGGATCTCAGTGCTTTGTGACTCTGAGTTGGTTAGTTAGCTGGAAACTGTTTTTCAGTCACTGAAGACATGCTGTGTCTGAACAGCAGTTTGAGTGATGGGGTAACCAAACACCAGGGGACAGCATGGCCATTCCTGCTCTCTCTCTAGCTTTATCAGTCTAGTTCACAGATATGCAAATACCAGATCCTAAAACTTGGAGGGAACAAGTTCTTAAAGAAGACTGATTTCACATTCAGAACATCCGAATGTTGGGGTTCTTCTGCCTTAGCGTGCCGATGTCGACTGTTGTAAGAATAACCGAAACACTGGAATTTTACGCTTCTCATTCATTTCCTTAAATTGCCAAGCAGCACTTTCACTGTATACCTGTGTGCAAGTGCTTATTTTAAACAAAGCGAGGCTCTCAATTCAAGAGAGAGAGAAACGTACTACACACAGAGGTTGACTAATTTTGAACTAATTAAGAATAATTTCAATTAGTTAAAAGCAAACGTGTGAACATAATGTAATTTTCTTTTGAGGTGATGAAAGTGAATTAATTTTGTTCCTCATTATTTAAAAATATTTATAATGTTCAGAGAAGGTTAGGGAAAGTGGAAGCTGATGTCTCATCTCTTTGGGTTTCAGGTTGCCTACAAGGCTGATTATAAACATGACGTTGTGGATTACAACTACCCAGCCACTCTCACTCCAGCCTACCAAACAACAATGAAACTGGTTCCCCTGAAGGACGTGAGTCCCCCACCACCCTTTTATTCTATGCTTGATGTGGAGCAAAGCTTAGGCAGCAAGATGGGAAGGAAAAAATCCCATCGATATACGGGAGGTTGGAGGGACTGGGAAAGGGGCCTGCCCCTCCTCTGGGAAGTCCATGTATGACTAAAAACCCACTTTCTGTGTAAAATATGGATGATTCTGCTCCTGTCTTAAAAGTATCCTGAAGTTCAATTTCTCCTCATAGAATTTGGGGAGCTACATCTGCTGGTCACATTTATAATAATCATTCCATAGCAATGATGACCTATAAAATTTAGAACATAGTATGCTAAAGTAGGTGTTAGTTAAGAGTGAGTAACAGGGTCAGCTATACCTTTTTCTCAGGGTATTGGCAAGCATAGATAGAGCGATGGATGAATGGATGGATGGATGGGTGGGTGGGTGGATGGGTGGATGGATGGGTGGATGGATGGATGGATGGATGGATGGGTGGGTGGGTGGATGGATGGGTGGATGGATGGGTGGATGGATGGATGGGTGGATGGATGGATAGGTGGATGGGTGGATGGATGGATGGATGGATGGATGGATGGGTGGATGGATGGGTGGATGGATGGATGGATGGATGGATGGGTGGGTGGGTGGATGGATAGATTTCTTAGTACAGCAGTGAGCCTATTTATGGTTTGGCATCCCAAACAAAATAATACAATTGATTAAAATTACTGTTTTGCTATCATAATAATTTTATTATGTGTTCAGTATTAAATTTTAGAAAATATTGAAAAGGGCGTAAAGAAAAGGATAAAGTAATTTACTCTCTTAAAAACGAGCCAACCTCATAGTTTGACAGGGAAGGTGATCATCAATTTACAATCTAATAAGTCATTCTGTGTGTGTCCACCAATTGCCCAGGGTGCTTTGCTTCTGCTCCTGTGGGCTCAGCACAACTCCAGCGAGTGGCTGGGTTTTCCCACGGTAGATAGGACCTTACCTCTCCCTCTCTTTTGCTGAGAGTAAGATGTGATGGGATTGATTCGGCTGGATCTAAAACAGTGTCTGGACCATCAAGTTGGTAAATGACAGCTTATTGGATGAACATGGCTTTGTGAAGTTGAATGGAGCAGGGGAAGAGAACCAGAAGGATGTAAGGGACCAATGCTTTCTGACTCTTTTCCCCCAGGAAGTTTTATTAGGTTGCCTTGTTATATCCCAATGAACCCAAAACTTCTTTAACTTTGGTTCCAAATACTTAGCAATTAAAAGTAAAATCATGAGTGTGTGCATTTGCAATTAAGTTCTAGAGACCAAGCCTAATGAACTGCACAGACAAAACGAGATGGATTGTTACAGCTCTATATTTCCATTGTAACATTGTCTGCTTCTAGAGTTGTGTCTGTAGGACTTGACGGAAATGTTGTAGCTAGTTCGGAAAACTAGATTGCAGTAGAGATTGGGCTCAGAGACAGCATCTAAGGCGATAGCACATGCACCACACCCGGCTCATTGTTGGGTTGTGCCTGTGAGGAGTAAAATCAAAACATGGCATAAAAAAGGCTGCTACGTCTCATGTGCGGCAATCGGCTGGCACCGAGTCATGCCTGATGAACAGATGTGTCTTCCCCTCCTTCCTCTTATTCTCTTGGCTCTGGTATGTGTTTGAGCAAATTATTTCTAATGTAGACTATTAACATTCAGGAATTTGGGGCAGTCTACTTTTATTTTCCAGGAGAATTTGTGGTCTTGCCATCTGGTAGCCTTAAAGGTGGTAAAAAAAACAAAACAAAACAAAACAAAAAACAAAAAACAACAACAACAACAAAAAAACAGCCGAGCAATTAAATATAGCATGGGTTCTTAATTAGAGGGCATTCCTTTAGATGGGCTTTTATAAACACTAATAGAATTATAACGGGATTCAATGTTTAGCAGAGAGCCTTTCAGAATGTAGATTGAAGCAGTGACCAGACATTTATGTAACTGTGAAGATGTGATTAATCATGGAGGCTGCTAATTATGTCCTGCAGAGAAAAGTAATTGTGTGCAGTCACATCTTTAGTGCAGAATTATCAGGAAGAAATGTGCTATTTTAAAAATCCAGTTTTTGTGACATTTTATCATGCTTCGTTCTGAATTCTAATAAGACTCTATTATGAGCTGATAATTTCTCCCTCTGAATTAGGAAGTCACACCACTCTAATCTCATTAGTAGTTGACATTGAAATGACTTTATATTCCCCAGTTTTCTCTATATACTCCAGACATACAAAGTTTTTCTCCTTGAATTATTAATGAAAGAAGACTGAGGCGATGGTGTCTGGACCCAGCAGAGCAGTCAGCTATGTTCCGGAAGCTCTGTAGGGTCCATATGTGCTGTTTTAGAGACAGATTTATCTGTCATTTGTTTGCACGTGGAATACATTTCTTGGTCTAAATATACAAGTCAAAGGGTTCTCAGTGGGGAACCCCCATCCCTGTAACAGTCCCAAGCACTCCAGGGAAACTGGGCTTACAGAGCAAAGACCCAAGGGCACAGCCTGAGGACTAATTTGCCAGTTGGTCTGGGATGCCAATCACAGCTTTCACCCCTTACTAGCTAAGCAATTGCTTTAGTTCCCATGCTTCTGTTACCACACTGTAGGGCAGGGGTGATTGCAGAATAGTTGGGGGGTGAACTAAGTTAGGGTGTGTGGAACACTTGGAGCAGTGAAAGATACAGGCAGTGTCCTGTGTTGCTCATAATTGCTACTAACTGATATCGGCAGGGGCAAGGATAATGAGCAGAGGGAAGACTTGGGATAAATAAGCTGGAAGCCAGAACACCCAAGCTGGTGCTCAGGTTTATTTCATGAGTGCCACTGTTTTTCTGTGAAAATATGGACTTATTTGCCAGCTCTACATTAGAGTGGATCTGGAGCAGGGTGTGCTGGGAGTCTGGGGTGGCGGTGGGTGCATCTTGCCCAGAAGACAATTTGCAGCTTTTCTGTCTTCTGGCATTTACATTCAGTCAGCTCCGTTTTCTACAGTGTTCCCTGAGCCTGAGGGGAGATGGCATGAGTGTCTTGTTGATGGCTGAGCACACACCCACCACTCACCTCAGCACCATCACTCAGCACCATCACTCAGCACCCATCACTCACCTCAGCACCCATCACTCACCTCAGCACCCACCACTCACCTCAGCACCATCACTCAGCATCCATCACTCACCTCAGCACCCATCACTCATTCTCAGCACACATCACTCATTCTCAG
>CABHPQ010154118.1:20518-31772 GCA_902168405.1 Peromyscus aztecus | reverse complement strand
CAAAGTAATCAGCAAATTCATTTCAATCCTAACCAAAATGTCATGACACTTTTACAGAATGGAAAAAAGCTATAATATTTATGTGGAACAAAAATAAAATCCAAAATAATCCAAAACTGTCAAGTACAAAGAATGTAGTTAGAGGCATCACATTACATATTTTGAATATGCTATAGTACCACGCTAATCAAAACAGCATGATACTAGTTAAAAAAATACCAGGCACATGTACTATTGCATACAGTAGAAAGTGCAGATGCAGAAAAAAAGGTTTTCAGTGAATGTGCCAAGAACACAGACTGTGAAGAGACTGTCTTCAGATAAATGATGTTATGGAAATTACATCTGCACCCAGCAGAATGCAGTTAAACCCTCATCATAATATATAGAAATCAACCAAAAGTGGAATGGAAAGCCTTTAATCCCAGCACCCGGGAGGCAGAGGCAGGCGGATCTCTGTGAGTTCGAGGCCAGCCTGGGCTGCAGAGTGAGTTCCAGGAAAGGTGCAAAGCTACACAGAAAAATCCTGTCTCGAAAAACCAAAATAAAATAAAATAAAATAAAAATAGAAATACAGTCATCAGTTCTTGTCACCAGCAGGAACGCTGTAGATGCTCAACATGTTGCTCCCACATGACATTGGCAAGGACAATGACTGGCATTGGAGACTATATACAACGTTGATAAAATTGTATGATAAAGTCATGGCTTCCTTGAATCACGCTCCAAAGAAGTGGCGGCATCTGTGAGACTTCAGATAAACCAAAGACACACCTAGAAGAAACCTTGCCAAGGAGAATGAAAACCAAAGGAGGAATACCAAAACTCCCTGAAACAGTGGAAAGTAGGTGACAAATTCAGATACCATGAGAGCTAGTCCTTGATGAGGAAGCTGCCTTGTCAGCCCTGGGTTTTATGATCTCTTTCTGCCTTTTATTTTTTCTTAATGTAGTTTGTTCTTCTTTTTCCAAGGCCTCTAGGTACATCATTAAGTTATCAATCTGGGATCTCTCAATTTTTTTCATATGAGCACTTAGTACCGGGAGAGCCCAACTCCCCACCCCCACCCCAGAACAGCCTCTATTGTGTTCAGGACATTTTGCTTTTCAGTTCTGAGAATTTTTAAATTTACATCTTGATTTCTTTCTTCCTTGATCTAATTATCGTTCTGCAGTGTGTTACTTAGTATTCATGAGTTTGTGTGCCTTCTGTAGTTCCTGTTGCTATCAACATCCAGATTTTTGTTGTTGTGATCATATAGAATATAGGGTGTTATTTCAATTTTCCTGTATTTGTTGAGACTTGCTTTGTTTCCTAGTATGTATTCTGTCTTGGAGAGAGTCCCAGGGGTTGCTGAGAGGAATGTGTGTTATTTAGTGTTTGGGTGGAGTGTTATACGTGTGGATGTCTGTGACATCTATTTGATTTATGATGTCTTTTAACTATAATGTTTCTCTATTTCTTTTTCATCCAGTTAACATGCCTATTGGCCAGAGTTAGTTAATGAAGTCACTCACTATCACTGGGTTGTGCTTAATCTGTTATTTCAGATCTCATAGTATTTCCTTCATGAAATTTGGTGCCTCTCCTGTATCTGGTGTGTTTGTATTGAGAACTGTAATATCCTGTTGATGGAATTTTACATCTGCCGTTTGAAGTCCTTTCTTATCTCTTCTAATATTGGTTTGAGGACAGTTTTGTCAGATAGTAGAACAATTATGCCTACTTACTATTTAGCTCTGTTTTCTTGGAATAACCTCTTCCATCTTTTACTCTACAGTGTTGTTTATTGTTGACAGCGAGACGTGTTTTGTGAAGGCAGCAAAAGGATGTATCCCATTTTTTAATCCAATCTATTATTCTATGTTGCTTTATTGGGGAACTGAATCTGCTCATATTAACAGTGATTCTTGATGGGATAGTGTGATGGCTATTCTTGGTTGTTCACTTGACTACATGTGGAATGGTCTAAGACCCAAGCATCTGGACACACACCTATGAGGGATGTTTTTAAATTAAATGATTTGAAATGGGAAGATCCACTTTTAATCCAGATCGTTGGAGGTGAGAAGACACACTTCCAATCTGGACCACACCTTCTGCTGGCATCCTGTTAAAAGGACACGGAAGAAGGAAGCTTTAGTTCTTGACCTGGTTCCTCTCCACCTCACTCTCGCTGGGAAGTCCATTCCTTCACTGGCATTAGAACCCACTTCTTCAGGATTCTGGTGTATACTGAGGACCAGTTGATATATCCAGTCTCATGGTATGAACAGCTAGTGAGTTCTTGGACTTTCCATTGGTAGACATCCATCAGTGGATTAGCTGGATCACAGCCTGTAAGCTATTCTAATAAATCTCCTTTCTCTCTCTCTCTCTCTCCCTCTCCCCCCTCTCTGTCTCTCTGTCTCTCTCTCTCTCCCTCTCTCCATATATATATTAATATATATATTAATATATATATATTAATTTTACCAATTCTGTTCCTCTAGAGAATCCCGATTAATGCAGTGTGTACTAATTCCATCACTTTTGGTGATGTTTTCTTTGACCTCATTGATTAACTGTACTAGAATTACAATTTTATTTCCCGTGCCTTCTTTATGTATTTAACATTCTCTTCAGACCTAAGTGTTCTCGGTATCCTCTGTAGGACTGGGTTAGTCATCATAAATTCCTTAGATCTATTTTTATTGTGGAAAACTTTTCTTTCTCTTTTAATTATAGCTGATAATTTTCTGGGTATAGTAGTTTGGACTGGCATCTGTGGTCTTTTATAATCTGTAGACCATCAGCTTAAACCCCTCTCTCTGGCTTTCAAGTTTCCATTAGAAACTCAGTTGTTGATCTGATGGGGCTTCCTTTAGATGTGACTCAGCCTTTCTTCTCCTTTCTTTGTTCTCTACTTCAGGTTTCTGACTATTATGTAATGTGTCAATGTCCTTTTCTCAGATTGTTTGGTATTTTGTATGCCTCATGCACCTTTAATAGGCTTCTCAAAGCAGTGTGGATATTTTTTCCCTCTCCTGTGTGGTATTTTTTTCCTCAGATTTTGAAGTCCAAGTCTTGTCTTCCAAGTAGCTTCTGAATGGGGATATGTGAAAATTCATCAAATTAAAGCCATAGGCATTGGACAGCTGGAAGAGGCCTCCCCTGAGACAGCATGGGTGGCCTTTGTGAACAGTTAAGAGGAAGTGGGTGGTCTCTCTTTAGTCCAGTGCATAGCTGATAGCCTGGTTGGTACTTGGAGGATGTTGGTTGAACTGATTGAAGCTGAATTTTGTCTCTTTAACCTATGTGGGGGACCATAGAGACTCCATAATGTGGCCTTATTCCATCTTGACTCAAGGTCAGAGAGTCTGAGCTTGTTTTGCCCCATATGGCTGCATAATAGGATGTTTTGGCCAAAGGTGTGGTTACCAGGTATCTTATACTTCAAGGCCTGACTTTAGGATGTTTTGCCATAAGGTGTGGCTACTAGATGTTTTGGGAACTAAGGTGGTGTTTACACTTGTCTGTAGTTTGTACTTTGAACCATAGTGTCCTTGAGAGGGGGAGGTCTTTTGCCTCCCCCCTTGCTGGAGTATAAAAAGCCCATGAGGAATAAACTTGGAGCAACTGTGGTATTGACCCAGAGCCCTCCTGATGCTGCTATTCTGTGTCTCTGTCTTTTTCTTCTACATCTGTATTTTTCATATCTATTATTTCTCACTCCTCACGCCTCCTTTTAAGGACTGTAGATGGTGGGCGGGACCTGGCAAACCTTTTCAAGTATCCTAGTTGATACTTCTAGTCTTTCCAAGTGAATCTTAACCATATTGCCTTTTCATATTTTTTAAGTCTGAGTTTAAATCCTTGTTATTGGCTAAAGTTTTTTTCTGAGGAATTTATGATTACTGATTCACAACATGGGTGAATTTATCCACAGTGGGACATTTAGCAGTATTTAGGCACTATAGCTCTGTCTACTAGGGAGTCTTGTGCTCTGTCTGATATGTATAAGTTAAGGGTGGGCATTTTCTATCAGAGTCCACACAGGACAACTCTTTCCATTTCTCCGTGAAAAGTTGGAGTTGAATTCAAGGAATAAGGATGATATTTTGAGGGTGACAAGTGCCTATTTTTAGCAACATTTAAAGTATTTTAAATTAAATGTCTTCTGTGTGTGGTCGGGTATATGCATGGCATGGTGCATATGAAGTCAGGGGACAGCTTGTAGGAGCTGGTTCTTACCCTCCAACATGTCTGTTTCAAGGATCAAAGTCAGATCCTCAGGCTGGGAAGCAAGTGCCTTTAGTGTTGAGCTGCCTTACAAGGCCAAAAAGTGACTTTTGAAAGTCCGTCATCATTAGCAGTGTCTTCCTTGTCGGGTCAGGCTCTTCGAAAGAGAAGGAATAGGAAGCTCTCTAAGAAAGCATCCATTTGACCCACCCATGTGTCCATGGTGACTGAAGAGAAAATGGAAATCTTAGTTACAGTGATAGATGAGGTGAGATGGTGAGAGCCACTGGGAATGTGTACTTTTCAGGCAACCCAGCTTGGGTTTGAGTCCTGCCTGGCTCAACATAGTTCATCTCCCCTAGTTGTGTTGTTCTGCTAAACCATACATTCAGCTTTTATAGCTTCAGTCATCTTGTCATGAAATTACAGAAAAGCCCGCCTGTCTGGTGGCTGTGAGGATGACTCGGGCTAGCTTGGATGAAAGAAGGATTCAGCATCTCTTCTGCTCAACCCATTGTTAGCAGTAAATGACTGGTAACTATGTTGGCGAAAATAACAGTAAGGGTTTTTGTTGCTGATGGGAGTGCATATAAGAAAAGCCAAACTCCTCACTTTAAAAATTCCCATCTGTTCAAAGCCCCATTTTGAGCATTGGGGATCATTCTGCAGAAGACTATCAAGACATCTAATAATGATGACCGCAATATTGTGAATGTGTGTCATACACACACGATATTGTATGTCCTCGGTCCTGGTGTAGGCTCTTTGTGCCTCCACAGCAGCTACACTGTGTGGGCACTGCCTTTGCAAAATGGGGAGGTTAAAATAAGCCCTAAATCTCACCAAATGCTGATCGCTTCCCGTTCTTCAAAGTTTTCGTGCAGCATGAGACCTCGTCTCGTTAGTTCTGGCTGACATCGGATGTCCTTAGGTGATATTTGACAGCTCTGCTTCAAAGGTATTTCCATCAGTCCCATTGCCCATGGGGATATGCAGATAGTAATTATGTCCTGGGAGCAAAGACACGGCTGTAGATTTCCCATCTTTACCTTTCTTCCCCATGTCAGAACCAGAGCAGGTATCTTATGTTCCCCTTAAAACAGTCCCTGGCCCTGCCTGATTCTTCAGCCTCCGTGGAGCGTTCAGGACTGGAAGCACACAGAGATTTCATCTCTTCTTTGTCCTATCAGAGATTGTAGAGGGAGGAGTATGAATAATCGGGCGTGGTAATGCTTTTGTTATTCCACCCAGAGCAGTTAACAGGCATCAGAGCCTTCATAAGATTTTTGAAAAGGGGCAAGGAGAGAGTAAATCTGTGCTTGGCTTCTATCTTTCTTCCAAGGCAGCTTTGAGAGGCTGCCGGTGGCTAACGGACAGGGAAAGGAGGTGAACACAACTCATGCTCTTTGGACTCCGTGTGGGCTGCTACAGCTGCCACGCGTTATATCTGATACAACATGTGGATGTACTGCTTTTCCAAAGTTGCTTTGTGGGTGAATTCTTAGTCTTGGGAAGTATTTTATGCTGGATCTGGGTAAACTTGACCTAGACTCTACTGGGCATGGAAGAAAGATTCCCCACCCTTTACCCTGGAAAGAGTGTTGTTTGCAGCCTCTCTCAAAGCTGAGAGGAAAGTCACATTGGTGCTATTTCAAAAGGACCATCAACTGAGTGATGCTTGACCCAAGGAAAGAAAAAAAACTACTGGGTCAATTTTTCCCATTCTCTGGATACCCTAATTTCATAACATCTCCTTAATAGCTTAATGTTGCAATCATGCATTTCTCTCATTTTCTTCTTCAAGAACAGCCATAGATTACAAACATTCTGGAAATATATCCTCATTACCATATACTGTCCTAAATGGAAGCTGATATTTTTGTCAGGATTTCTATTAGCAAAGAAACTATATTGAGATGAACAGACATAGTCATTATACTTCTAAATTTAGAAAGGCATATGGTTTTATTTTTCTAGTAACATCTTCCACCTACATAGATATTATTATGCGTTTTTCTGGTATATGTATACAAATGCCAGCTCTCCAGAGTTAGCTAGAATACTGTTCCTCTTTGTAGGCCAGGGCTGAAATTTTGCTGAGGGGATATAAATATTTTTAAAGTAAATAACAATAGGAAGAAAAAGAAAAAAAAGGAATGAAAGAAAAGAACTGATGACCTTGTAATCTTGTTGGATTTTTTTAAAAGCAAAAACATGCAGATTTTCCCAAGTGCAACTTACAATTTTGTGTCAGTCTTTAAATGGAAGAATTCATGTGCTTTTCCTTTTGAATTAATAGTGACTAGTGTCAGTTTATGGGCTGCTAGTCTAATGAATGATTTTCTGAACCTTATCTTTGTTGTATGACTATTGTATAAAAGATAATTTTTTCCTGTAATTTGTTCCAGATAATAATCCCTGATACTACACCAGGAAATTTCTGTGTAATGTAAATTTCAATGTTAAATTATTTATTGCATATAAATTTTCTATCAGAAGAGGACCAACACACTGAACCCACTAATGCTAGGCTAATAGAAAGTTAATGGCTTATTCTAACTGATTTTGCAAGAACAAAGGGCATGCGAACCTCGATTACAGTGTGTAATTAGCCAAATGCTTAGGGAATAGATTTTTCTATAGTCCACATTAATTCTGCAGAACTACAAAGGTACTCAGTTCTTTCTAAGCCATATTCTTTATTGGATTATCACCATTAAACCTGCAGAGATGTGGAGCTGACAGCCAGGAACACAGTTGGGTGGATAGAAGTCTTTTGAGACAGGTTGTCTACTCAGAATGAGAAGCTTAATGCAGGGTATTGTTCTGGCCCAGGAAGTGTACACAGTAACACTTTAGACATGTTACAGTTTTTCTTTTCGAGCTCAAAAAGTAGTTGTGAGAAAGAAGCAGGATGCCTAATGATGCAGGCCTCATGTGTCAGGACATTCCAAGTATAGGTATGCTTGAATACTATGTGAAATTACCTCCA
This sequence comes from Peromyscus aztecus, assembly GCA_902168405.1. Taxonomy (NCBI): domain Eukaryota; kingdom Metazoa; phylum Chordata; class Mammalia; order Rodentia; family Cricetidae; genus Peromyscus; species Peromyscus aztecus. Next base: position 24,559 of record CABHPQ010154118.1, on the reverse strand, counting down.
AGCATATACAAAGCATGAACGTATTTTGTGTTTAAATTTGAGCCCTATCTCTAATATATTTCATTATATGTATCAAAACATTCTGAAGTCATCTGAAGCACTTCTGGATTTGAATCATTCTTGTAAAGGGATATTCACGTTTGAAATAGCTAAAATATGGGACAGTCAGTTTTGATCGTTAGGCAATATAATACTACACAGTACTAAAATAATAAATTAATATATTAACAACAAAGGTCATTTTCAATATTTTCATATTAGGTTAAGAATCTAGATGTCCCCCCTCAGGAATATGTATCATATGATTCTCTTCCTATAACAATCGAGAAGAGGAAAATAATACAGAGAGACAGAAAAGAGCTGGGAGCTTATTTGGAGACTGGTACTCAGAGTGGAACAGACTGGCAGAGCGATCCCAAGATGCTGACTTAGGTGATAGACATCTTAATTACTGCTAGGGTTTCTCTGACATATGCAAAACTTTAGCTGAGGCAGTTTTCTGTATGTTGGTTATATCTCAGCAAAACTGCTGCAGACAATCAAGAAAACCCCTTTAGAAGGTCAGTGAGGGCTGTGCAGAGGGACTTGAGAAGTTGAGCCACATTGGTATAAAGTGTTGGGTATGAAGGGTGAGCAAGGGCTGGAGCTCTGTTTACTAATACAGTGCTTATAGCTAACAACAATGCAGTGTTGTAAACTTGAAGTATTACTTTTATTTCATGCATATGGGTGTTCTGCCTGCATGTATGTCTGCGCACCACATGTGTTCAATGACCAAGGATGCAGATGTTGGTCCTCTGTGACGAGTTACAGATGGTTGTGAGTCACTTTGTAGGTCCTGGAATTTGGACCCTGGTCCTCTGAAAGAGCAGCCATTGCTCTTCATCAATGAGGCATCTCTTTAGTTCTTTACTTGAAATGTTTTTAAGAGAGTAGATCTCATGTTTTCTATTCTGGATACAGACACACATATGCACCCCCTCCACACACATACCACACAAAGAGACACAGGGAAACTTTTAGAGGGCATTGGTATACTTCGTATCTCAAATGAGTTGATGATGGTGTGGTTGTTCTTATGTTTTAATATGCAGAATTATATATATTAAACATACCAAGGTTGTATGTGTATGCATATATTATTCTTTAGTAAAGCTGTCAAAATTCCTCTACTTGAAGAAACCGTGAAACATGTAATTTTGAAAAAGGAGGGAGGCAAATTATCATTCTTTGAATCTTTCTCTCATTTATTTGGCACGTGGTCATCTTTCTGGTCTCTCATCTTACTCTCTTCTATTACTATCACTTTCTTAGTTTCTTACTTTTTTTTATTATTGGTGTCCGTTTATTTCATCACTGTACAAACATTAAGAAGCACAGGGCAGTCTTAGTGACAGGCACTCTTTCTGGCTCCTGGCAATTCATTAATGAATAAAACACCGTGGTTTTCTGATGGGGCTAATTTTTGAGGTTGGCTATTTGACATTCTTAATAGTACAACTTAGCGATGTTTACATTGTTATATAAAATGAAAAAGCAGAGTTTTTGAGGGAGGGCTGTGGAGGCTTGAGGCTATTCAACGTGTTGGAAATCCTTATAGAAATGACAGAGTGTAATCCAGAGAGATCCAGGTTCTCATGTAAACTTAAGACATATTGTCCATTGCAGATGCATGTTCTGTCTCTACTTTTGAGTTAAATGGAATATTTTCTTGAACTGAGGTAAATACTCAACAGCAAATTATATTCCCTTTTTCCAGGTGAAATTCTTAAAGCATTATCTAATAAATAAATGAACTCAATCTAATCATATTATGCTCTTTACCTTTTAGCCTGACTTAAAAATCCAAGCTACAATTATTTTAAATGACGACAGACAATTGAGAGGAAGGTAATTATGGATTTATTTCATTAAAGGCAGGTTTAACTTGTGCACATTCTATGTTCGTGCTTACTCAATTTTATTTCCTTTGTAAGGTTATTTTCTCTTTCACACAGCATGTATTGTTTTGCAGGTCCAGAAAGGTAGAACTTGAGAATCAAAGTGGTAGAAGCATAGTATCTTACTTATAGTGATTCTTACAGACTTAACGTTTTTAGGACCAGGTAATATGTTCCTTTGCATGAGGAGGTTCCCTGGGGAACACACACACACACACACACACACACACACACACACACACAAACCCACACTGCACACACATACATACACTACACACTTACATATTGCAAACACGTATACATACTTACCACAAATGTCATACACATCCATACACACACACACACACACATTTTTCCCACCCAGTCTTCTTGGGTCTGTGCCATGTTTCTTTTAATTATATACATATTTATTTTAAAATCATATATATGTTTGTGTGGATATGCATACCTGAGAGCAGGAAGCAGAGAAGGCTAGAGTCCTTGGAGCTGGACTTTCAGGCAGTTGTGAGACACCCAACGTGAGTTTTGGGAATGAATTCGGGTCCTCCCAGGGCAGCAAGCATTCCTAACTGCTGAGCTATCTCTCTAGTCCTAGTGTCAAATGTTTTTCAAATAAATTCTCACTAATATTTACTGAAGATCATGTCTATCCTCAAAGCTATTAAGTCTCCTATTTCTTGATAGCTAAACAAATATAAAGAAATGCTGTGGGATGTTCTGTATGACAAATATGTTAATAAAGCACTGATTGGCCAGTAGCCAGACAGGAAGTATAGGCGGGACTAACAGAGAGGAGAATTGAGGGAACAGGAAGACTGAGGAGAGACTGCCTAGAGTCGCCGCGAGGAGAAGGAAGATGTAAAGTACTGGTAAGCCACGAGCCACGTGGCAAAGTAGAGATTAATAGAAATGGGCTAAATATAAGAGTAAGAGCTAGACAATGATAGGCCTGAGCTAATGGTCAAACAGTTTAAATAATGTAAGTGTCTGTGTGTTTATTTTATGAATGGGTTCCAGGACTGGCGGGACTTGGGAGCTGGAGAGAAATCCTCCAGCAACAAAGAAACTTAGTTAATTTTTATTATTATAATGTTATTATTGACATGTGTTCACGTGTGTGTACAGCCCATTGAAACATGACATTTATGTGTGGAGGTCAGAGGACACCTTAATGAAATCAGTTGTCCTCTTCCATCATGTGTGTTCCAAGGATAGAACTCAGGTCTCTGGGCTTGCACTACAAATGGCCACATGCTTTTATCTGATGAGCCATCTCACCAATCCTTAAGAAAACTTTTTTGAAATGGGTATTTAAAACTCAAACTAAAGCTATTTTAGATATGACTAATATATGTAGTTCCTCTTTTTTCCTGAAATAGGGTTTCCCCCTTGTACTCCTGGCTGTACTAGAACTCATTCTGTAGACAAGGTAGGTCTTGAACAGAGATTCACCTGCCCCTGCTTCTTGAGTGATGGGATTAAAAGCATGTGCCACCACTGCCTGACTACTTTTTTTTTTTAGTTGACTATACAGTGTTACCATTTTTATTTAGAGAATTTAGGTGTACACTCCCAAATTGAAACTCATTGCAAAGTGAAGATTACAACAGAATTTGTTCCAGAATCTTTCCTACAGCCCTTGGACAAATGCAACAAAACCAGAGTTGACCTGTGTGGTGATATTTTATTTGTGCTGAAATGTGATATTTTATTTGTATGCTAATAAATAAAGTTTTCCTGGAGATCAGAGGTCAGCAAGTCATAAACAGAAGTCAGGCGGTGGTAGCCCATGCCCTTAATCCAGTGACATGGCAGGCAGAGTCTCTGTGTGGTCAAGGACACAGCCAAGTGTGGTGACACACGCCTTTAATACCAATACCAACCATAGAGACCTGGAGGTCTGTATAGACAGGCAGTGATGAGGAAGTCATGTGGCTGGGTCCAGAGCCAATGAGAAGGCAGAACTGGAAGGCAATAAAAGCACAGGTTAGACAGGAAGAAGCTCTCTCTTGGGAAGCAACGGCAAGGTGGTAACCTAAAGTTTCGCTATTTCTCTGATCTCTTTGGCTATTACCCCTGTATTTGGCTCTGTGTTTCTTTT
>CABHPQ010154118.1:2585-20418 GCA_902168405.1 Peromyscus aztecus | reverse complement strand
GTGTAGCTTTGTGCCTTTCCTGGAACTTGCTTTGGAGACCAGGCTGGCCTCGAACTCACAGAGATCCGCCTGGCTCTGCCTCCCGAGTGCTGGCATTAAAGGCGTGTGCCACCACTGCCCAGCTGGCTCTGTGTTTCTTATTTAATAAGACTGTTTAGAAATTCGTCTACAGACCTGAAGATGGGCAGCAAGGAAAACAATACATTACCCTTTTTACTCTCTATAATATGGGTAAAAAGAAACAGAAACAGATAATACTTCTGCATTACTGAAGAAGGAGAGGGCATGCTTGGAAATGATCTGTGGATATCAAGGCAGTTGAGGATGATAAACAGGATTCTTCTACACACATTTCTTTGCTTTTCCCTCTCTAATGAGATTGATACACTTGCTTGGAGGATGTCACATTGTGTCCTCATCAACCATTCCCATACACTTAGGCATGCTTCAGTGAGCTTCTGTTACTGGAAGAGACCTTGGCATGTTGGGAGGTAAAAAGGATGGGAACATCTGGACTAGAGGCTCTGGTATGGAAAACCACAGACTCTATCACAGAGGCCTCAGTCCTGGATGCTCACTAGTTTTCAAAAGACAGCAGTGCTCATCTCCAACTCCTAGAAATTACAATTTAAATGATTTACATGGGCTCAGATACTGGTGCCTATAAAGGAGCCCTTTTTGGCTCCTTTTTTGCATGTAGGATAAGTGTCAACATTATGAACTCTTTTTGTTTGTTTGTTTGTTAGTCAGATTTTAAACAGAGGCTTTCCTAGTCCTCTTAGAATTGTTCTAAACAAAATCCACTTGGATGTGTCTCACTCTCTGTTAGCCTTCTTCATAACAATCTACGCTAGACCAAAGAAAAGAATTAAGCAAAGCACTTGCAACTGCTGTGACCACTGCTATCACAACTGCTCCATTAGTCATTGCTGGAGGCTGAACAAGTGATGAGCCCATATACCACATCTCCCTTAATCTCATTGACAGGGCTGTCATGAAAGGCTTCATAATGCCAAGCTGCATGGTCCCACTCCTTGCTGTTCTCAGAATGTTCTGGCCTTGCCAAGAGGCTATGTTTATTGAGGAAAGATTAAGTTTCTTTTGCTACATCCTTAAAGGGTCTGGGAACTTAGAGGGGGAGCTAGGCATGATTTGTACCTTACAAAGTAGCCCTTAATGTTGATAGGATATACATGAAGTAAAAATTAATTATGTCTTTAACTTGTATCACCATATTATCAGTCCAATGAACTGAGTGTAGTGTGGCCTAATGAGATCATCGTGGAAGCCAGCACAGAGGGATGGCAGTGTGGAGAGCATTGGGTTGCATAGGATGAGACATGGACCATATCTGGGCTATCACAGCCGAAACTTGTGTCCCTGAGTTCTCTGTCTTTGGTAGTTTTCTTTCATCATCCGAAGAGACCTGGACTAAGAAAAGATGAACATAGGCTTTCACAACTCTATAATCCTTCACAACTTATTGATAAAGAGAGGCGAGACATTGGAGGAAACATGCTTTCCCCAACCATTTAAAATTCTGTATTACTCAAGTTTAATCAGTTGTGTGTGTGTAGTAAGCACCTATTTTGTGCAAAAGATTGAACAAGAGTTGAAGGCTGATCATCAAAAGAGGCCAGTTATGGTCTCTCCCTTTCCAAGGCTGTCATGGCATAAGAGTAGAGAAAATTGCAGCAATATTCAAGAGAAGACAGTGAACACACTGAAAATAAGGTGAAAAAAATAATGATGTAAAGGAAGTTTGGTTGTGGTGGTGAACTTCTCTGGGAAGGTACTCTATTTTCTTTGGTTTGTAAGTCCTACTGTGTAGCCAGACACCTGCACTGGTAAAGTCCTTTCTACACGGGGTTCTTGATGGATGGGCAGGACAGAAGCTATTGTCAGTATTGTTTTCACATGTACTCTGTCCAAGAGTAGCATTAGCCACGACCTGCTGCCTGCCAAATAGATTTGTCATCGTGTTACAAGAAGCAGCGCCATTTGGCTGTGCCTCACTCCAGGGCTCTTTACTGTTCTGCACTGGATTCTCAAAGTGTAAGTGCGTTAGCATGCCAACGTGCTCAGATGGCACTTTCACAAGTCATTCGGGCTGTAATCAGATCCAGAGATCATCCAACCGGAGCCAGATGAGCAGCCTGCTGTACTTCCCACTGCATCCAGCTCTCCTCCCGTAGTGCTAGCCACTGAACCCTGCCACAACGGGCTCTACAGTGACAGCGCCAGCAAGGATTAGGAACAGAACGTACCCAAAGAAGCTGGCGGCGCCGTGGGTGCCAAGAAGAACAGATTGTACTGCAGAGGGTGTTTAAGAAGGCCATTAGGACAACTTAAGTTATCAGAAGACTGACAGGAGATGTGTGACAAACAGCAGAAACAGGCTTGTCTAGTGAAAAGACAAAGAAACGGAGTTGATACAAAGTCAGTGTGAAGATAGCAAAGGATATATTTGATGTGTGTCATAAAGTCCAGAATGTAAAAACAAACAAACAAAAAAAGCTAATGCATGGTGTTTAAGGCCTATGCTTATGATGGGAGCAAGAAGGAATGTAGACACAATATTTTTGCACAAGAAAGCCCTCTCACTGGCAAGAGTTGCTTAGCATTATTCGGATACACAGGTGCAGCTTGCCCGAGTGAGCTTGCCATAAGTATGCAGTAGTCTGTATAGAAAAGGAACTGTCTCAGCTTTCTTTGCTTCTTGACGCAGCCGCCAGTTGAGAGCTAGTGTGTTGGCACGCTTCAGCTAATGCCGGAAGCCCAGAGACCAGAGCAGAATGCCTGCCTTTGTGGTGTTTGCACCGAGCGACCAGAATCTACATTGTGTTGAGACTGTAAACCAGAAATCTACATGTGAATCTTGTAGAAATGAGAATTGGGCTCATTGTCCTCAAGGTCTCAGCTCATCTCTCAGCTTTGTAGCTGAAAGGCCCCGGTTATGGTTGGAGATTACAATGCTAGACAATGGCTCAGTGATAAAAGGACAGACTTGGGTAACTGAGTTCTTTAAGTGTAGCAGTGACAGTCGCTTTAGAGTAAGGAATTAAAGAACGTTCACCCCTGAGAGTGAGCAAGCACAGATCCAGTAAGAAGCCACTATGAGTAAAGGCCTGTGTGAGGCCTAGTAGCCAAACGCAAAAATGAGCCCCAAATCACACCTGTCTCTCCTCAACCTATCCCATCCAATGTTCGAGGCCCAAACAGCTAACAGAAAGCAAGATAGATAAATGATTTAGTAAAGGGAAAATGTCTGTGGGTAAAAGACAAAAATCTTAGGGTTAGATTCTTCAACTAGGCAATAAAAAGGAGTGTCAAGTGGTCACAAAGGGAGCCAATGGCAAAGCAGGGCCCAGACCCATCTCCTCCAGGAACATGTGTTCACGTAACCATCACCCTGGCCTCTGGTTTGCAGGACACTTTTAGATGCTGCAATCATTTATGAAGTTGCATCTTAGTTTTTATTGAGGTACTCATCCTAATTGAAAATCTCTGTGGTTGAGTAAAAACGTGTATTCTTCCTGAGTCACCATAGTATAAGTTAAACAGAATGGAAGTCACAAGATAAGCTATATTATGCTTTGACTGTCTAAGAATTACTGTTTGAACTGGTTGTCCTAATGCAAGGTGGAGCCTTGCTAGTCAAAGTATTGTTTGGAGGCCAACACCATGGTTACCATCTGAAAACCAGGAGAAATGAATTGCTAGTCTTAAACAATGACTTACTGAATCGGCAATTTCAATTTAACAAGAACCTATAATGACCTCTGTTCACTGAAGCTCTGGATGCTCTAGCTTAGAGTTTCCCAGACCCTGCATTTGTAGTTCTGTAGGTTCCTTGACTTCTTATGCAAAAAAGAGCATTATCATTATTTATCCAAATGGATTTTCTTATATCTTGAACTGGTGTTGATGAACGTCGATGGTAACAGATTTGTGCTCAATCCTAACTTTCCCATATCTGAGCCATTTTCAGCTTTGTGCTTTTATTGGTACAATTTATAACCATCACATTCTAATAGAATTTGTCACATCCCAAAATTGCCCCCCTAACCCATCATAGCATCCAGCCCCATCTCTCTTCCTTTGGTTAATAAAGTGTTCCCAGGAGTGAGGTCTTATTTTCAATAGCTCCACCATTCTCCTCCACCATAGCTAACTCACTTGATTTCCTTGGCCTATATTTTTCCAAACTGTGAGTCATCAACAAAAGCTCTTCCAGGTCTTTTGGAAAGCTGTGGTCAACAATTGCTTCTTTCTAGCAGGATGTGTACATACTTTTCCCCATTGATTTTGCTCCTCATATGTGCAGACAATTCTCCTGCAACTTCAAATCCCAGTTACAGTAGAAAGGCAATGCCAAAATCAATCACATTAGAAATGATGGCGTGGTCTGTTTGCTTTAAAATCACTGCAGTGTTTTAGCTAAGGTTTCACTATGATAGTGTAAGTGAGCCCTTTTCATATCTGAGCTTGGAAGTTTTAGTGGAATTCTACATTTGACCATTTTAAAGTCCCTTCAACTGTCACTTTTATGTACTTACTTTTTAAGAGAGAAGTTATTAAAAATTATTCAGGCTTAACAGCATTTAAAAAACACCACACTTACTTAATGAATTTTAGTGCTCACGTTTAAGATGATGGCTTATTTCCGAAGGTGAAACATTGCAAATTCCTCTTCTGCAGAAGTTTGGTTGCATCTGTGACATTTATTCCTCCAATATTAACTTTCATGTAAATTTGAAATTATTTGAAGGCAAAGCCAGCAATATAGTGTTCATTGTGGTATCATGTGTGCCACTTGTATAAATAAAGCTCTGTCCTTGGCAGTGATTCACCTATAGTTTACAGTTGAAATTTTTTTTTGTATAAAATACATATTGGAGGAAGTGCATTGATTGTCTTGCGGGTTTCATAAGGAACAAAGAAGCAGAAATCATTTTTTCCTGTGTATGTCAGACATTTATTACCCCTCCATCCCGCATTTCTGTGTTTTTCCTGTGAGTTAGGCTTGGAGTCCTTAGGTATAGTATTATTGGTTTATTTCCTTTGCTATGTGATGCCCGATTTAAAATGGTGCTTTTCCCACCCAATTTCAGTGTTCATTTATTTATTTAATGAAAATATGTACCCTGTACAGCAACATTCACACATGTTTAATGTTTAATGCAGTGAACATGAAAAATGTATCAAAGGTACTACTTGCAATAATATCTGAATCCAGGTCTGGTCTGCTCAGTGTGGGCGATAATGACCCCACGTGGTTCTGCAAGGCCAGAGTGCTTGTTTCACAAGGTTGTCAGCCCCAAGGTGAAAGCCATCGACAAATGACTTCAGCACTCCCCTCAGGATTCTTGCATTAGTCTGGCTGACAACTAGGTACGTGGGGCAGGGAGGTGTGCTGGGGGACTTTGTTCAGACCAGAAAGGGTTCATTGTTCAAATGCAGTTCAGTGAAGCTACAGTCTCTCCACTTCATATCCCTCTCCCATGTCCATTCAGCTGGGCTTTATACCCAAGCAAAAATCCTAAATGCAGTTACACATTTATCATTTTCTAACTGAAGGCATACTCTTGCATTCTTTTCCTTTCACAATTCCATTTATTTTTGTGGTGATGTGTGATCTGCCCAGTTTCCACTTCCTTACCCCTTTTGACCCTTACAGTAACCTTGCTGGTTATTGTCTTCTTGTTCTCATTCTTATAGATTATGAAGTGGCTCTGCCTTTAAGTGATTGCCCAAGGTCACCCAGGTGATAACTGAAGTCAGGACTCAAACCCAGATCTTTCTACTCCAAGCATAGCTAAGGACTCTTCTGACTACAGAACATTTAACAATAGGGTCCTATGTCATAGCAATTGTGAAAGGTTTACAGAATTTCCACTGAATGTGCACGGAAATACCATTTGTATGGAGCGTTTGTAAGGAGGATTTTCTTTCAGCTAGAACCAACAGTGAGTCACTTCATTGTTTTCCCTGAGAGTATTCTCATTCATTATTCTATGCACAAAACGCAGTGTTCGTCACATCTGACAGTACTTTGGGGAAACTTACTTTTAATATTAAATATTTCACTGGTGAATATTCAAGGGGCTTATGTCTGGCCTTGTTAATAGCCTGCTGTGTGACCTTGATAAGGTGACTTAACCTTTTTATGTCTCTGAAAATTTAGGGTAAAATCTTTCTCTTACTTGGCAACTGTAATGCATAATTCATTAGTGCTACCTGAGTGAAATCAAAGGACTTGGCACTAAAAGCAAGGGAATGCATCACACAGTATTACCCCGGATAATCACTGAGGCTAACTGCCCTGAGCCTGAGCCTATGGCTACAAATTTGGGGCTGAGAAGCTTTTGCTGTCCCTGAGGATAGAAGGAATGCAAGGCAGGATTTAGACTGTTTATGCTACCATCTGCCCCCACCCTCAAGACCTCAGGGAACTTGAAAACAGGACAAGAAGGAATATGAAATTCTCTTTTGTTCTTATCACCCAGCTTCTCATGCATGGTGGTTGTGTATACAATGTACCTTGCGACAAACTTCTTCTCAGAGGCGTGTAACACAACTTTTGATGTCTGGTGATTTCTTCCTACTTCTTATTTTGGTAGCTTATATTTTTATATTGGTGGTATTGATATAATGATGGCTATTGAAATGGTTTAATTAAAAGCCTCTCTGTTGATAGGGTCTGTCCTGCTATGGAAAACATCTGGAGGTATCTTTTCCTTCCACACTACATCATTATGTTGTCATAGGCAAGACTTTCCAGAAAGGGTAGCAATGAAGATAGAGTCTAAGAAACTATGTGCTACTGTCCAGACGTTACAGAGGAGGAGACATAAACTAAAAGGTGAAAAAATAGATAGAAGTGATTTAAATTAATTAAATTAAATTAATTAATTAAATTAACTTAAACAATTTAAATTAATTTTTGTCCAATCTTTAAGAAGACCTGAAATAAAACGGCACAAAGCTTTCAGATACTTGCATGCTCTGTAGGGAATTGGGAGATAAAGTGACTTACCTGTCTTAACAGCTGAGAGGAGTTGTAAGACTCATGGAGGAGTCACAACTGGAGCTCATCAAGGAACGGAAACTGGAGCTGGGCCTAAGTAGTACTGAAATATTGGTAGGCCATGATCAGGGAAACTCTGTTGTCAGTAACGTTGGAGAAACACACAATGGTACCAAGATGTGGTAGCAATTAGAAGACTAGTTTAACTGGAGGAGAGATTGTGGGGACTTCAGGGTCCAGGCTGAGTTTCCTTTGACCTTGCAGATGACTGTGACCTTGATCCTGCAGAGAGAAGCTCCTGCAGGTGACATCCTGTTTCAGATTCAAAGGATCACTCTGTGATTGACATGAAGAATGGAATGGATAGTAGGCCAGAGATAAATAGGGTTATGGCTTGAATTTGAAATGTTTCCACAGGTTCATGTTTCCAACACTTATTTTCCAGCTTTTAGTACTGTTTTGGGAGGCTGTGGAGCCTTTGGGAGGTGGGGCCTGGTGGTGGAAGTAGATCTTTGGTGGTGGTCTGTGAACAGGGTAGCACAGTCCTTGTTTCCAGCTTCTTATTGTCTTCTGGTCTACCTTGGTGTGAATGGTTTTCTACCTCATGCTTCTGTCACCCAGATAGAGTCACTTTACCTTCCTTGCCTTGATGAATTGAAATTGCTGAAGCTATAAGCCAAAAGAAATCCTTCCTCCTGTAAGTTTCTTTCTTCCTCTGTCATATATTTTGGTTATAGCAACGTGAAAGTAACTAACACAAATATTATTCACGGAAGTGGAAACCAGGTCTGAGAGAAGGTAAGATTAGAAAGGGGATCACTAAGACAGGATTGGAGGCAGGGTAGAGAGGCAAACTCTTGTGCCTAATGAGGTGTGTGTGGGGGTGCTGGAAGCTAGGGTTGTGGGGAGGAGTGAGAACTTATGTCCCATAGAGCCATAGCCTTCTTAGCCTCAGTACTAGCATCACAGAGAGTGGTTTCCTGGTTTTAGCTCTCCAGCAGCCTCTCCAGCAGAACTGCTGGTCACTGGGAAAACATATGCTTAGATTTAAAGGACAGTGCTTCCCAGCTCTCTGTGGAGTGTGCACTGATCCACACTCCACTAGGAACGTATTTGGCAGGTTCTGTCCCTTTCTTTTATTTGGGCCATTTCAGCTCAAATATAATGTTAACACATGGTTTTAATTTGTATTAAAGGCCATTTCATAAATTTAATTTACCATTGGTTAAATGCTTTCATTTTCTACTTTGTGAGTGCCAATTTTTATCTTTTTTTTTAAATTTTAAATTGCACCGTCTCTCCCCTAATTTGTAGGTTGTTTCATATGTTAAAAATGGAAAGCCTTTGATCGTGTGTACTGAAAATTTCTCCTTCTTTGTGGTAATTTCTTTTTGAATCACTGTATATCAGTTGTATGAAATCATGTTGTACTGTGCCATTTATCCATGCACATATGTATTTTAAACATATTCATCCATATGACCTTGTATTTTAAAATTTTATTACAGTTTCTATTCCTTTTGTGTATGTATGTGTGGGCATGTGTGGATGCCAGAGTTTCTATGAAGGTCAGAGGACCACCTTTAGAAGTCAGTTTTCTCCTTCCACCCTGTGAGTTCTGGGAATCAAACTCGGGTCCACAGCTTTGTTTGCGGGTGCCTTTACTCACTGACCTCGGTTATCTTTTCTTGTCCCCACTCTCTTGGGTACCCTTTCTCTCCCTTAGTAACCACCATTCTATTTTTGTGTCTTTATTTTTATTAATTTCTGGGTTTCACATATGAGAAAAGATGTGCTACTCCTGTATTTCTGAGTCTATTTTTTTTCTTTAACATAAATGTAGCCATTTTCTTTAGTTATCCAATTATTGTTGGATACCTCTGCTGACACCATCCTTCAGCTGCTGTGAATAGCACTGCAATTAGCATTGCTATGCAGGTGTCCCTTGCAAGTAGGTTTGAGTCTTTTGGGTGCAGAATTAGGAGCAGTAGAACTAGATGACAGGGCGGTTCTATATTTAGGACATTCCACCCTGATTTCCATAGTGTCTGCACTGATTTTACATCTTCCCCAGCAGTGTTTAGGGCCTTGTTCTTTCCCCGAATCCTCAGCAGCATCTGTGTTCTGTTTTCTTGATGATAGCCATTTTGAGTAGGGTGAGATGGAATCTCAAAGTGGATTTGATTTGCATTTCCCTCACCGTTGAGATACTAGACATTAAAAAGTGTATTTAGTGCAACTTGCAAATTCTCTCGTGAAAGAATGTCTGTGCAGTTCATTGGCCCCCATGTTGATTGGATTGTACGTTACGTGGTATTTGACCTTTGAATTCTTATTTTGTGGTTATTAATTTCATGTTGTAGGAATCTGTGACAAGTATCTTTTCTCATCCTGTAGGCTGTCGCTTTTCTCTGGTGATTGCTTCCTTTGCAGGAAGACGTTCTCCCTGCTTGTTGTTGCTTTTGTTTTTCCTAATGTCTTCTCTTTTGTCAATGCTTGCTAATCTTTCTCGAGCTATTAGTCTTATTCAGAAGACCATCGCCTATGCCTGGAAAGGGAATTTTTTCTCCTCTCATTTCCCTCAGTAGTTTCAGATTATTGGGTCTTACATGAAGGCTTATGACCCATCTTAAGTGGATATTTATACTGACTAAGAGACAAGCATTAGTGTCAATATCTTACATGTGGATATCTACTTCTCCCTGCACCATTTGTTGAAGAAACTGTCATTTCCTCACTGTATGGTTTTGGTACCTTGTCCCAAATCAGATCACCACAGTTGTGTGGGTTTATTTCTGGGTCTTTTGTTGTACTCCCTGGTCTATGTTTCTTTTTTCTTTTTGGTGCCAGTCCCTGGCCATTTTTATCACTGTGGCTCTGAAACTTCAAATCAGCTACTGTGCTACCTCTAGCATGGTTCCTTTTGCTTGTGATTGCCTCGGCTATTAGTAGCCATTTGTTCTGTCATATTGGATTATATGTTATGTTTCTGGGGACAACGGTTTTGTCATTTTGATGGAGCTGGCATTGATTCTGTAGATCACTTTTGGCAATATGGTTATCACGATGTTTTTTTCTGCTGGTGTGTGAGCACAGGGACTCTTTCCAATTCAGCCTTTGCTCTCGGAGTCCCCAGTGCTTGTCATTGTAACCCTTGATGAACAAGAGCTCTTAATGCAGATTGATTTTTCTCCTTATGTGTGCTTTATGTTTTATGTATAGTAACCTTCCCTTCTTTAATGTCATGGAGTTGTGTTCCTCCGGAAACTTAGGACTCACACATAGACCTCTGACATATCTAGAAATAACTTGTTGATGCTTGCATCTAGGATATATATATATATATATATATATATATATATATATATATGTGCGTGTGTGTAATATATATGTATATACTTCATAGATAAAATATACTTATTCTGAGTTCCGCTTGTTGGAAATATAACCATGATACATTTCACTGAACTGTTAACTTTTCAGCTTTTAAGCTGAACCCATTCTCCCTATGGGATTATTTTTTGCTCTTTCCATTCTGATTCATTTGCTAAGTTCTCTGTCCTTGTGTTCAGTCACACACGATGCTAACTAATAGAACTTCATCATGCATATTGTTGATGTGTGGTTTCTTCCCCTGGTTAAGCTTGAGTTTCCAAATCACTTCCGTTTCAACTGTTGTGCTTTCCGTGCTCCGCCCCCAATTACATGCATACACAGAAACAATTATACATTCACACAGACAAACTTACTAGCGCTCCGACTGACCTCAGTTTGAATCTTTTAGTTTTAGGTTAGGAGGCTTGCTTCAGTGGCACATATAGTAAGATTTGCTTGTGGGGAAGTAATGTCTTTTGAACACTGAATCATAAAATTCATGTTCATGGCATATTCTTGACACTTAATAGTGCTTCTATATTTCTCAATAATGTTTCACAGTCCTCAGTTTCTTGTGCAGTTTTCGTTCTTTCTTTCTTACAAATTGTGCCTTTCGTTAAAGACTCTTCTTATGAATTCTTAAGCCAGCTCCTTCTCATACCCCTCCTGTGCTCTGTGCCCTGTGCTGACAAATGTTAGATACACTCTCAGGAGTTCCTTGTTCACACTAGCTCTTTTTATTTTATTGTTGCGATTATATTGTAATCATATCATTTCTCCCTTCCCTTTGATCCTCCCCAAACCTTCCATATACCCATCTTTGCTTCCTTTCAATTTATAGTTGCTTTTTAAATTGTTAGATGTTTGTACATGCACGTGCGCGCGCGCGCTCTGAAACTGACTGACTGTAAGATACTAATTGTCACTTAGATGCAAACTGAAGTCTGCAGCATTTCAGTTGTCTCAGATCTGCTTTTGTTATTCATCGCAGGTGTTTTACTCTCTCTCTCTCTCTCTCTCTCTCTCTCTCTCTCTCTCTCTCTCTCTCGATCAGTATGGATTTAGAATGAAAACTGACAGATTCTGAGTTTTGCATTCACTATTGCTCTATAGGGAATCAGCATCTCTATCCACTTCATCCATCCTATCCAATCCCATCCATCCATCCATCCCACCCCACCCCACCCCACCCCACCCCACCCCACCTCACCTCACCTCACCTCACCTCATCTCATCATCTCTTCTCTTCTCTTCTCTTCTCTTCTCTTCTCTTCTCTTCTCTTCTCTTCTCTTCTCATCTCATCTCATCTCATCTCATCTCATCTTATCTCATTCTATTCCATCTCCCCCATTCCATTCCATTCCATTCTGTCCCATTCCATTCCACTCAGTTCCATTCTTTCTTTGTGAAACTCCAATACTTAATGTGTGTTGTTATCCTACTTCAAAATCTTCAATTCTTTAATCACTATTAGGCTATCAATAACATCCTGTTCTCTTATTATTGAGAAGATGCAAGAACTTTCTACCAAATATTCTAATTGGTTCCAAACATTTTCATTTCCTCCCTGTTATAAGGGGTGAGCATTTGTAATACTAAAACCATGACATGAAATTGTTTATTATGTCTACTTTCTAAATCAGCTACTTTACAGCACCTCTATTTATTTCTCCATTTTTGCATTATTTATTTTCCCTAAACGTTATGAGTTGAAGTGGGACTGTCCTCCAAAAGCCATGCGATAAGATTTTCTCACCAATGTGACACTACTGAGATGTGGTAGCTCTCTGGTGATGAGCCTTGTGGAAGTCAGATCATTGGGTGCTGCAGTAGGATTCCAGCTGATCATGACAAGCTAATACCTGGAAGAAGCCAAGGGCCTTCCAGGGGTCAAGTCTTGGTGATATTGGCTTTTAACTATTAGCCATTTCCTACTATGAGTTTCTCGTGTGCTATTGTAGTTTTTTCATCATTCTTTGGGCACAATTTCCCCTCTACTAAAGGAATATTTATATAACCTTCTGAGCAGTAGCGCAGACAGGATCCCTAATTTCAACCCTTTCTATAATTATTGTCATTGGCAGCATCTGGTCAGGACCATGCCCAGAGGGATGAAAGTATCTTATCAGAGATACCTCTGTACTCTCTAAGAACAAACTTAAGCATCCAAACTATCTGTTTGAGAAGGCCTGGCGGATGTGCTAATTAAGCTTAACATTTTCCTTTCCAAAGTCTTATCTCTAGTTTTAGATCCACCCTTAACAATTAACTCAGAACTAAAGGATTCCAACTTACAGGTACATCCAGCTGTGGTGGAAGTTGCCTAGCCAAGTTACCTACTGACTGAGCACACTTGCCAGGAACAGTGGGAGCAGAGATAGCTTTTAGAGATAAGGGTCAAAGGGATAAAAAGGCAGTTTTATTTTCAGAGAATGAGGAGATGGAGAAGAGAGAAGAGAACAGGAAAACTAGATGGAGAACTTGAGGATGAGATAGAAGATGAGGAAGAGCCAGATGGGGAAGTACTAGATGGGTAAGAAACAGATGAGAAGAACCTAGCTGAGGCAGAATTAAGATGAGAGAATTAAGATAGAACTTAGAGGGGACAGTAGATAAATATAGAGAGGAATCAGGCAAGAAAGGAGCTAGGCACGAGAACAGAACTGAAGCTGTGTAGATAGGATTTTATCCCAGAGGAATAAAGTAGATGGACAAAAAGCTTGGTGTACTTAGATTCTTTTCCATTCATAGTTTCTCTTCTGGGCCCCTGGGAAGTATATTATTAAGGCTGGCCCTATAATAGTATACAGGAATGGGGCATTGCATCAAAGACAACTTTGAGACCCTGGCCGCTTCTTTTCTGTTTGCTCTCTGGCTGCAGGGAGGGACTAGCCTCCTCTATCAAGTACTCCTGCTCCTCTGAGTTGAGAGTTACTGTGCTATACATGGACTGAAACCTCAGAAACAGAGAGCAAAAATAACCCCCCCCTTTTTTTTATACACTATTTACCAAGGAATTTTTTCACAGAAATGGAAAAAACTAACACAAATACAAATTGGAACTTAACTGTTACAAGGCAAACATATTCCCTCCCCTTTTATAAGAAATTAACTGAAAGCAAGCCAATAAAGCAAAGTGTTTTGGGAGCTCACTTTCTGGTTACTCCAATTTTCTTTAGCTAAACTCTAAACAACATGTCTGTATTCCCTTACACTTCTCTTATTTCACATAAGGCTTTGATTTTCCTCTTCCTCCAAACTTGCGGTCTTCACAGATCTAGACTGCTGCTCAGTTGCAAATCCAGTAGCTGTGCTTCGGTACTCACTGGGACACCGGTGCTCAACCTTTCAGCAGGCATTGGCACAGTTGGTCGTTCCCCACTTCCTGAGCAATGGCTTCAGCCGCTCTTCTGAACCGGTGTCTCTTGGTTCTCACATTTTGGGGGAGGGGTGCTCCATTGTTAACTCTTTTATTATTTTTAATTTATATTTAGTTTTTCCTACTATTTTCCATTCTAGCTAGTGGAAGGCTATAGGGTCCAGTCCTGGAATCCTCTCTTCCAAACCTGTAAATGCTAAATTCACAGTTCCTATCTTGTCCCATGATTCCAAAACGACACATAAAATGCTACAATTCTCAATGTTTTAGATTTGTGAATTTCAGACTCTCATATTTGGTTATCTAAGTTTTCCCATGAAATCAACAATTAACATATCAAGCTAGCATTCCAAATAAGTTACAAAGTTCTTCCACAGATTCCACTGTAGTCTTCCCTGAGTCGGAGTGATAAGTCCGTTTGAGCCAGTGATGCTTCCCTCAGAGCTTTGGGTTCGTCACTCACTGCTTTGTTTTCTCACAGCCGATCTATCATCAGTTTATTTGTTCTGTCTTTGAAATATGCCCACAAGCAGTGTGATTGCTTCTCCCACAGTACCCCAAATGACTTACATCTCTTTCTTTAATTATTGAGGGAGGCTGTCACTGACCTGCCTGTTTCACTTTTGTCCCTTGCAATCCATTGTCTTTACAGCGGCCTGATGGATGCTTTAATAAAAAGTCACACTGGACAATTCCTCATTCCAAGGCCCTCTGAAGGCTTTCATCCCATTTACGGAAAGGGCCAGGAGCATCCCACAGTCAACAATGTTTATCCCTTGCTATGTCCCGATGTTTTTCTACTTCACTTCCCTCGCAGCTTCATGTTCTTCAGGTCATGCTGACTTTTCCGTTGTGCTTCCATCACAGCGGGCACACCTGGCCTCAGGGCCTTTTCACTTGATCCTCCCATGGATTCTTGTGCACGTCTCAACTTGTCATTCCTGTCTTCCCTATATTCCTGTCCTCGAACTAAGGGCCAAAGAAGCCTTCCTTTGTCATCTTCAGCACTTTACCTAATACAGAGCTCTTCACACATGCTCCTATCAGCCTTTACCTGTTTATCTTTATCCATAGAGTGGGTTATCGTTATGCCTTCCTTCATGTGTGTGCCTCCCTGAGGCCCCTGGTATAGCTAGAGTTTTCCTGCCTGGCCCATGGTCAAGACAAATCTCTCTCACCTGCCAGTCCCGCAACCGCTCAGACCCAACCAAGTAAACATAGAGACTTATATTGCTTACAAACTGTATGGCCGTGGCAGGCTTTATGTTATCTAGTTCTTATATCTTAAATTAACCCATTTTTATTAATCTATAAGTTGCCACTTGTGGCTTGTGGCTTACTGGTGTCTTTTACATGTTGTTTGTCATGGCGGCGCTGGCAGCATCTCTCTGCCTCAGCCTTCCACTTCCCAGAATTCTCCTCCCTCCTTGTTCCGCCTATACTGCCTGCCTGGCTATTGGCCAATCAGTGTTTTATTTATTAACCAATCAGAGGAGCACATTTAACATACAGAACATCCCACAGCACTCCCCCCCTTTTTTTTCAAAAAGGAAGGTTTTAACTTTCACATAGTAAAATTACAGATAACAAAACAATTATCAAGCAAGAATTATAGTTACAATATCTAGTTTATTTATAATAACTAGTCTATTTGTATTTGGTAAAATTAAAGAAGATATCCTGTCTATCTTATATATCTGAGTCTAAGGTTTCATATCTAACTTATCTTTTATCATAACTAAAGAAAATCCTAACAATCTAGTCTTCAACTACACCAAAGACCTCAGAAGGATATACTATTACCCGAGAAACAGAAAAGGATGCAAGCAACTTTCGGGAGTCTTGCAAGAGTAGACAGAGACAGCTGGTAGCCTGGACAGTCATCCAAAGTTCCTTTGTAAAGTTGAGGCATCTGTCTTCAGCCCACAGGGCTAGAGTCTCTCAGTCACTTCTCTCTGTGTCCTGTAGAATGTCTGGCAGTTTCCTCTGCGAAGCAGGAACCTGAAGGACCATTTTGTCAAGCAAAGTTCAGTGGTCACCTTCCTATGGGTGCTGCATGTCCAGTTGATCTATCAGTCCAGGCAAGAACAGTTTCTTGCCCAAATGGCTATTTTTGCCAAGGTGAAGATAAACTCTATATAGAGTGTCTTCGGTGCCCATCCTCCTCTCTGAAGTAAATTGGTGCTGTCAGGAGCAGACATGTCTCATTGTCCAGAAAGTCTAAATTCTTAAAACATTTTAAATGCCATATTCTGTAGGTCTTTGAAGTGTTTGATGATTACCTATCTATCTGAAATATATATATATATATATATGTGTGTGTGTGTGTGTGTGTGTGTGTGTGTGTGTTTACCTAGAAAACTTAACATGACTGTAAGTTTGACTATCATAGAAGACTAATTGTTTTATTACAATTTAAGTGGGTTGTATAAGCATAATACCTCAAATGAGAATAGAAAATATATATACACAATATAACAAAATTAAGTTTAAACCTGTATCAATAAACTAAAACCCATAGCAAGGTAAAACATTTTAAACAAGGCATTCTTTAAAAGTAGGTTCAATAATTTACCCTTTGTCCTGACTGTGGGCCAGGCAAGAAAACTCCAGCTACACCCTGGCCTCTGTGTGTGTGTGTGTGTGTGTGTGTGTGTGTGTGTGTGTATGTAAGCAAGAGCAATGCTGGAAAATATTAAGACACTGGTGAATACTCATTAGATGGATAAAATTGATTCATTTAAATGGATATATTTTCACGAAATTTCAAAATATCCTATGAAAAGACACACCTGCCAACCTCAGCGTGTTGGACTGTGAGCTAGATTCATTTTTGTTTTGTCTGTACTGAGCACAATTCTGAGCACTGGGAAACTGCATTTGTTTCTTTGGAACACCTTTCACCCTCTATCCAGATGGCACTTTAGGCTAATGTGAGGATTTGGGTCTGCATGGAAGGCATCTCATCTCACCACTCAGCTCAGAGTACCTGAGAGCGTTACACTCACTCCATTGGTACTAACAAGATTTTCAAAACTACGGCTTCCTCTGAGAGAATAAAATTCACACTAGAAGACTGTCAGCTTTGCCTCTAAGGTAACAAGGTTCTCTCTGATAACTGAGTTGTGGATGTTGTAGAAATTCTATAATTTGGAAACACACTTGTTTTTTTTTTTATTTCTTTTCGATGAAACCTCTTACCTCATTAGTTTTACCGTAGCTTTATGATGAATATTTGGTTCTTGCTTTTACTTAACTTGAATTTCTCATTTCTCTTCATCACCCTGCTTCATGGTTGTCCTGAAATGAGAAATGTTTTATGTTTTGTATGAATGTTGGTACTGCGGCAGGCTACTTCTACTGTGGATCATATATGTCAGAATGCTGCAGACGGTAAAATATGTAATATATCAACACAGGTAGGCTTCCTATGATTGGCAGTGTTATTACTGCTATGAACATAACCCTTCCTCAGTAAATTCAGGAGTTCGAGAAACATTAATAGTGCATTTCTTCTTATTTCTTGAAAACTAATTTTAACTTATTTTGGTGCTCTGATTTTGCTTAGTGAGTAGGAAATTAAATTGTATCATTGCTGCTCACCTCTATTCTCACTCAGAAGTGGTATCAAAATTCTCAGGTCTTCCTGTGGGAACAGAGTATTGAGCTGGACCCTTTGGTTAATTGCAGTTTTAGTCAGATTAATGGCTACTGGTGAAATGTTTGTCCTAGTCCACAGATTCCTTTCCACAGATTTGGTAGCTTGCTTTTTTAAAAACATTCTTCAGTATCATTGTGTTATTTATTTAGTTAAAGAAAATATATTGAGCTGCCACATAGAAAAATAAAAATGCATAATCAAGGTGTAACTCAGTATTTGGACACATGGATGCCTTATATATTTAAATAGGCTTGGCCAAATGCATCTCTTCAGTCATCCGTCATTTCTTTATGGTTAAAAACTGTGAAAACCCTGTCTTCTCTAACGTGGAAATGCATAGCACACTATTGTTACCTACAGTCACTCTAGCGTGGACATGTGTGTCAC